>QNGE01002891.1:44768-100117 GCA_008508345.1 Paragonimus westermani
TGGGGTCCTCGTGATCACTCAAACCGTTGGTTAGAGACGCTATCCGAGATGGCGGTGTGTCGCAGTCAATGGCGTACCTGTATCCATACCATTTCTAATTCTTCCATTTAGTCTTCTTCAATCTTTGTTGTCCTTCGTAGTACTCTTTTCTTTTAGAATATTCCACGTCACTGTTGAGGTGAGCGGCGGTCCGAGCCACAGTACCTTTTGGTCAGGCTCATGGCTGTTTTGATGATGATGATTCCAGTGGAAGACAATAATTACTGACATAACTAAGCATTTCTGAGATAGTAGTGTGACGAGAACGCAACGACACAAATTGCAAATATGCAATTGCTAGTGCAGTGACCTGTAACGAGTCGGTTTTGGTCGTGTGAGCGTCACGAGAACAGTGGCAGTTCTGAAGAAGGGGCACTATGCGAGTGCTTTGCCCACCTTCAGCACATGCAACTTGTAGGGTCAAGGAAAACTAAATACCTTCCGCCCACCACGAAGAGAGTCGGTTCCCTTCCATACAAAGATTTCTGAAAATTCAGTGAAATGGAAGTTATATCGAGTTTACTTAAAATGGTACAAAAAATCTTGCCAAAATATATGTAAAATACCAGATATCGTAATTTGTCTCCCAAAATAGTGTTCCCACATAACTCAGTGGCACGTACGTGTCACTGAGTTATGTGCTGCAAAGCGAGCAAACGTCTGTGCACCCTCGAGTGTGCTTTCATAGCGCGTGCTATGACATGTACGTACGTGTCATAATTACGTGGACTTCAGTCGATGAAATCAGACATGCATATAGATAAACGTATACAATTGTCACTATACAAATAAACGCATTTACGTTGTTTTTCTGTATAAACCTGCACCTCAATATCGAAAAATTTACAATCACTTGCTGTTTACATGTACGCAAACTCCAGTATTAATTAATCTGCCAACGGACTCATCCAACAACCAATCAGAAAATTTTACCGTTCGAATTATTTTTTCCCGGGTATGAAAGAAAGCCAGCCCCCCATCACGAAGCGTCCCCTATATTCGGTTTTCAAATAGACGTCACCAAAACTCCCAACCAATCACAAAAAAGTATACACCCCATGAAAACTTATCCCCACTTAGAGTTGATTTCCTTTCATACAAAGTTATATCAAGTTTAATTAGAATGACACAGATAACCTTACCAAAAATACATACGAATACAACACCTCTTGATTAGTCTCCCAAAATAGTGTTCGCACTTAACACCGTAGCACGTTATGACGGCAAATTCGAGGATGCACAGACATTTGCTGGCTTAGCAGCACACATGAATGGACAGATGCATATTAAAATGCAGAATGGCTTCCGTGAATGCATATAATGCATATGTTTTGAAAAAAGAATTGAAAATAGTCAGGTAATAAATATACACGTCTACCAATACGCAAATTCCAGTATTGGCAAATCTGCCAACGGACTTATCCAACAACCAAACAGAAAATTCGACCGTTCAGTTTATTTCTCCCCGGGTATGAAAGGAAACCGGATACCATCCCCAGTGAGCGTTATGCGCGACGGGGTGGAAGTACTGAGCAGCAACGTCTCTCTGGAGGACAGGGGCACAACCAGAGTGATAGCAGATACCGAAAAGTATAAGCCAAAGCCCCAGTAACTCATACAAAAAACTTACTCAAACAAACACCAGAAAGACATCAACCACACGTCAGTGAAATGCGTTACATGAGTGTGACAGGCAAGCTGGACGTTCTGGCTTGTGTACACGATACACTCGTAAACCCACTTTGAGTAACATGGAGACAAAGAGGCAGTGTTCCTCAGAAGTAGAGGTTTCAACGATAGTCCTATGAAAGGAGGTAACAAAAACACGCGTGAGCCGAAGGCCCTGTGAGACGTGAACACGAATTACAAAAACGAAAACCAAAATGGCGTCGACAGCACACTGCATAACAATGTACCCTACTCAGGTGAACACTTTCCCCAGTGTTCCAAGTCCTACGTGAACCGGCCAGTGCCAGTGGCACCACAGAACATTGGGTACGTGCGCAGATGTTGCGATGTGTATGTGCGTACGTGAACTGTGTGGGTGAGTGCAACGTGTGGATCCAGGGATACCTGGTTAAACCAAACTGTGATAACCAAGGGTTCGTAATGTTTTAAGAACCAGTTGGTCACGTCGACACAGGTTGACGTAAACCATCCTGGCAGGGTCGCCAAAATGTAACAGGCAAGCCAGACGTTCCGGCTTCGTGTACTCGATACACTCGTAAACCCACTTTGTGCAACGTGGAGATAACTGGGTACAGCGTTCCTCAGAAGTACGGGGTTCCAACAATAGTCCTGCTAAAGGAGATAACAGAAACAAGCTTGAGCCTAAAGCTCAGTAAGACGTGCGAACGACTGGCGCGAAAAAACAAAATGACGTTGACAGCGCGCTGCATTGCATAAACGGCATTCGAAACAACACCAAATTGAAGGTGAAGCCACCCTATCGATAGACCAAAGGTATCTATGTAATGTTTGAAATGAAAACGGTTATTAGGCCAACAAATTCATTGAAATTTTGTGTCGTGTTGCAAACCTCATAAAATTGAGTTTTGTTGCCGAAAGTGGAAAGTGTGTGCTTTTGTCTGGTAGCTTGGTGGTGTAACGCAGCGTGCTGTGTATGCCATTTTGATTTTCGTTTGTGTAAGTAGTGTGCATATCTTACTGGGCCTTTGGCTCACGTTTTTTCTGCTATCTCTTTTAACAGGACTGTTGTTGGAACCGTGTACTTCTGAGGATTTCTGTCTCTCGGTGTCTACACGTTGCACAAAGTGGGTTTACGGATGTATCCGGCACACAAGCCAGAACGTGCGGCTTGCCTGTTACAGTGGTTGGTGGAAATTAAAAAAACTCGTAAGTTTCACGTTGCGACGAATAACTGACGGTCGAATATATTAATAGTAATAATAATGGTGTATTTCTTGACGCATTTGTGAGAAACACGCCCAAGAGAGAATGATCAACGTACAGATTTGAACACCAAATATATAAATTGCACAAGGAGTCGGCTATGTCAATAGAGCAACAAAACAGACATTATATGAGAGGAAAATTCAATTTTAATTAGCGAACTTTGAGCTGCATACTTCTGAGGCGGCAGTACTTTGGATCTACACAATTCGATAAAATGGTTGATTTGTTACATCAATTGGGACTCAACAAGGCGATCGCTAGCCCAATTCTGAAGGTCATGCAAGAAAGCATGTGCTTGGAGGATGGAAGGGATGTATTGGCGGAGAATTTGATCATTATTCCATGGAGATAGTCCAAGGAAAATCTGCCGAAAATTTTGTAATGATTGGGGGAAGATTGAGACGCGTATACTTTTTGCGGGGAACGGATGGACCTCTCGACCGGACGTCAGCCTTCGCTCAAATTCCGAAGAATTTTGAGGAGCTCGCGATATGCCTAACCATCGCGATATCCTGAGTATCCGTGGGAAATATTTTTTTTACAAATCGTATCCAACTGAGCAGGAGAAGCTGTGTTTTTGCGACGAGAAAACCGTAGTTGAATCATGAGGACTAGACGCTTCATGGGACTGCAATCATTAGATACGGCAACAGCTGTTTTTTCAACGTGGTATCATTTGTCAATATTAAGAACCTCGGTGGTATATGTTCAGCTACATTTGGCATGAATGTCCGATAATGCACTAACAAAGTGTTAAACTTCTAGTAGCAGAGTTGATCTGAAACTCAATGTTAATTTTCATGTTAACTTCTGTGGAAGAATATTGACTGTCCTATTAGAATCGTAGAATGAGACTGTTAACCCAGGTAGTACAACTGTCTTATGTGTGCGTTCTGATCGTCTCAAGATTGTTCCTTGAGTGCCTAAACGGAACACTTAGAATTCATTCAGAAGACGGGCAGCTGGAAGACTTTCCATGAGTCCCGCTTCAGTACGAACGTCAGTAAGTCTTGTTCCTAGAAACCGCCACAAACGAAGGATCTGCGTTTCGAAAAATGTCAGGTATTATTACGTGCAGGTGTACATTCCGTTTATGCCATTCATTCGTTCAAACTGGCGATTAATTGTTACATTTTGTCAGGGGCTTTGAACATAACTGGTTGATAGAAAATTGTTGGGGGTGTCACATACCCCCAAAAATCTGTTCACCAAATTGGAATGAGCATTTACCGTTTTTTTGTAAATCCGAATCCCTCTGGTGTACCATCATTTTTGTTGTCTCCGGCGCCGAATTACATATTGGGCGCCAGTCAGCCTGTTTTCACCCGGTCGGCGGATTCACATACTGGACGTTAATGAGCCTGCTTTTTTCACTGATCGCTTGACGAGCTATAAAAATGCATGAGCTGTATTTTATAGTTGCACTTCGGCACTTCGACACTCGGAATTCGGACTGAGACAATTAACGCTCTTTATCTGGAAACCAGTGTTTTTCCTTCGTAGTCGGCTTTGAGGATCGGTTGTTCGGGGTAAAACAGCGCGTACATTATCACTACGTCGTAGGAATCGTTTCATTTCAATTGCATCCACTCGGTCACTACGCTATATAACAAAAAGCAGTATCGTACCATAGTGCCCTCTAAGTAAACTAATCCCTAGTACCTGCCAGTTTCCTAGTGATCTTCCTCATGTAAAAATAGGCATGACGACAGCGAGGGAAGGTGTAAAATAATCAGACACCACGACGAACACCTGCTGCACTCCTTCTATTACTAAGCAGACCAAGGCCACCGCCAAAACGGTAGTATCAACAGCAAGTTTTACCACAGTGCATGGAGGAATTGACAAAAGGTTGCGTTCAGTTCCTATCACCGGTGTATTTCAGGACCAAATTTGAAAAATGACGGAATTGGGAGCTGGACTGAGGAAACTATAGAGTGTGTTTGAGGAAGTTGCCAGAATCTCGCACCAGTTAGACGGTTGGCATTCTTGACGGCTCAGATATCAACCACCATCAGATTGCCTCCACTCACAAAGTTCTCGTAGCCGCCAAGACGCTTTTCACTATAGAATTGCACAAGTGGTTATGTTGTGCAAGTGAATTGGTGATGTTCGACCTACTGCATGGTATACCTTTGATGTCTCTAGAAAGAGTCCCTCTCAAAACTAGTAAGATTCTGTTGCCTAGGGCTACAAGAATGTGCAACATTATTACTACAATCAACAACTGAACTTGTAGTGAAAGAAATCGCTAAAAGACAGGGGTAACTCAGGCGTGACACAAAGTTCGATTCCATTAAAGTGTTTGATGACAAGACGCCACACCAAAGGTAAATATTACGAACCAATATATCAAGTAAAGAACTCATGTAACGCAGTCAGTAACCTGATCGAATTGGCTGTTGCTTTCGACTGTTATATGAATTCGCTAGAGGGGCAGTTTTCGACTGAGAACGCTTTTACGCTGTCCGTTCAAAAGGATACTGGAAAGTAAATCACGTCTAGCTCTGCTGCCGCCAGGCGCGTTCAATTTCCCCCGGTGAGGCACGTGGTTAATCCTAAAGATACATCAACTATTCCCAAACCACTCCCTTCCTAGACCGATATGCTGACTGGAAAGAGACCTACACCTAAGGCACGCGTAGTTACTTGGAGCACTAGAAGCAGCAGCTCAAATTCCCCTGATAACGACGCCGCCGGACGAGAAGAGCCATCTACTTCCTACTAGGGAATTTTCCTCCGTTAACTGTAATGACCGTAAATATCAACAGCAGATATGGGCCCGCCTGAACAAAATTCTGAAACAACAGTAAGACCCGTACGATACTCACTAGAGGATAGTATTTTGGATTGCGATATAAGGGTAAATCGAAGTTACTTCACAAGCGCCGTGACTGTGATTCTAAGGACCACATTCCAAAACGCAATGCTGCGGACAGTTCCCCTACCGCTTTCAAGCCAACTTGTAACTGTACTAGGTTTCACGGCTTTCATCCGTTACCCAATATCTCCGCAGTAACTTATCCTGTCACCCATAATATGGTTGTTACTGTGAACCAATTGCCTACAATGTATACTCCGGCAAGTACGTCACCACGTGATTGTTTCACCAACTCGAATGTCTGCCAAACCAGTTCTTTTTCAGTGCGTCCCCTACTAATTCATCTGCCGCCATCTGGTCCTCCTCCCCGTGTCCCACTCAGTCGCCCTACCATAATGAAGCTTTTCCACCATTTTCTATCGTGAAATCAAACATTCGCAGCAGCCACTAGACTGTCACCGGGAAACTGGTACATTTCACTTGCCAAGCCTTTCCATAAGATATTTTACAACCCACTGCCCCATCCGACGTGAATTTCTTTAGCAGTTCAAATGTTGTGTCTGACAGAAAAAGTTCCATTATTTCATTACTCACGAACGTAAGATCGTTGGCAATTGAGACCCACACTTCCAAATCCCTCGTCTTTTTGTCTAATCCTCGTATCACTCCCACGAGTAAGAAGTGATGCTGTCCCGACACTCAAAACAGACAGATGGACATCATAAGATATACAATGTTTTGTAGAGATCTTCTCAAAAGACGAGGCGGTGGATGTATTATTCGCCCAAATGGTCAATTTTCAGCATTAAGACTTGATCAGTCTTGTCTTCAAGAAGTCGAAGAATAGTTGTGATTAACGGTCCCCACTGATTCTCGCGAACTACTTATGGGATGCATCTACAGACAACTCAACGCTATCAGCAGTGATTCGACTGACTTCGTAATGCCAACAAATCAGATACCAAACATGCCTTGCGAACACAAACTAAGAGATTTTGACTTCAACAGGTCTAATATTTCTGGACCTCATTCTCAGCTTCAGCAACGCATACTGAATTTCTTGCATGCATGGATGGAATCAACATGATTTGACGCCCACCAGACAGAAGAATACATTGGAACCCATATTCATCATGAGTATGTTGTTTGCAAACATTCGTTCTGGAGAACTTTCTAGGAAGTGACCATGATGTCGTCTACTCTCTGCCTAATTCCAAACCGACAGTTTTATTCTACAGCCCGGTCACATTCATTGACTGAAGCACTTTTATCCTTACTAAAGTCCTCACATCAGACCCCATTTAGAGGCTGAAAAACGGATCAAATATCCAACTTTTGCATCGAAATTCTAGCTCCCACAAAGTCAGAACGCGTCGGTTCGTATGCATGAGGTGGAATTCTTACTACCAAGGAGACTAACAGACGTAAAACACTTAAGTCGAGGCACAGAAGAACACAAGATTTCCCCCTTACAATGCAACTAATAAACATATTGGAATACATAGAACGTCAAACACAACTGCGTCATAGGAGCGAAGAACAGTTCGTGTTCTGTAGCGAGCACAGATACATGAAATCAGTGCGGCTGATGAGGCGGAGAAATTGCATGAGGGGCCCTGTTATAAAAATTATCGTTGTCAAAGGCAAAGCGGTTGCCGTTGCTCTTGTTCAACTATGCGAAATCTTCGACTCACATTTTGGAGCTTCTTTCAACGTAGAAAACACCTCGTTGCTTGTTAACACTCCGTCGAAAACAGGTAAAGTTCTGGGTAATGTTCCAATAGATGTTTGCTCAGTTAGCTCTCACCGAACCCTCAGTCCATTCTGGACCTGATGGTATCTCACTAATAGCTGCCAAGCCTTCAGGTGAGGAAATATTCATCCTTCTATCGACCTTTTCACGCAATCACTTTTACTCGGCACTTTCCTTCATCAATAGAAGAAGTCAATCATTATACCTCACCAGAGAAGTGGTCCAAGGCATGAAGTTAGCAGATATCATTTCATCAATCACACATCAATCTGCTCAGAAATATTTGAAAGTACGATGAATGTGCACATTTTCGCGTCACAACATGGTTTACTTAATACGCGGTCTTGTATGACATGTCAGTTGGAATTGTCGAACCACACGTGGATGTCCATCGACGCTGGTAGCACTGTAATTGTCAGGGTGTTGTACAAGCAAAAAGCTTTCGATCGTGTGCTTCATAAGCGTCTCTTGGTCAAAACAGAATCGTCAGGCACAAAAGAACCCTGTGTAGCAGGCTTCTGCCATATCTTGAAAACCGTAACTGAACACCGCCCAGCACCATAACCACTAACCAGCAGAGTGATCCAGGTAAGCGTTCTGGGACCGTTGCTTCTTCTGACGTATATAAGTGGTGTATGCAGCGCTATTAAACATGGCAAACTCCTTCTATTTTCTGACGATATCAGAATCATCTACACATTACGCCACATCAGTAACATCACTTACTGTTTACAGAATAAACGACAGTTCCTAGCGTCATTGCAGTTGTGGTGCAAAACATGACTGAGGCCGTTTTCAGTGGGCAAATTGAATGTATCATTACTCATAATTCCTTCTCGCTAGACGGTTATATTATTAATGCCACCACTTCCGTTAGAAATCCGCATATATGGTATTCAAACTTTTTCAGTTTCTCTGAACAAGTGTGCTTCTAGGTAGCAGAAACCGAAAAGACAATGGGCTGTATCAAGAAGACGTTTAGTCTACCGGCTGCGAGGACGACGCTTTGTAGGGTGTGCGCATGACTTCAACTTAAGGGATTCGGAGATTGATACACGGGTTTGAGGCAACGGTCCAAGGTTCCCGGATCCAGTCGGTTTTCTTTTCTCAGTGTCTGCGCACGTCTGGTAAGCTGGAAGGCGATCATTGAAAACAAGGTATAGCACCGCACATGGGGATTACAGCGAATACCAAAAACAAAGTTAGATTACTCGCATAATGCAATTTCAGATAAGTGAAAACCAGGCAAAGCTTTAGAACGATCCCTAGGAGCGCTGCTGACGACTTCAGAAAAAAGGCCGTTCCAATAGTTAATAACCCTGTGAGGAAAGAACTGCTGCCTAAGAAAGGTCCGAGGACGAAGCTTGAAAAGCTTCCTATCATGTCCTCGCCGGCCGTCACCATTCGCTACAGTGAAGATCTGTTCTACGAGACCTGCCCGAAAGAAATGTATGTTAAATCACTACGGAGTCTTCGAAATTCAAACGAGTACATGTCAAGAATTTCAAGTTGGCTCGTACGTACCATCACTCAGGCCAGCGACCACCTTAGTAGCCGCGCGCTGGACACGCTCAACGGCTAATGTGTCTTTCTTCAGGCCGGTATACACGACCTGATTGGTATACCCGAGGAGCAGTCTTATATAAATCCCGTAAAGCGTTTGAAAAACTTTCTTGTCCATGTGCGGGAAAGTGCGCCTAATCATCATAAGAGCGACAAATCCCTTTTTTGCTGCCATCTCATGGTGATACATGAAAGACAAGTTAGACGACAACCAGATGCCCTGATCTTTCTTCAGATCGTTTTTCACGATATCTACTGTGCTAGATGCACTATGAATAATGGAGGCACTGCCAGAATCTTCACCGAGTGACATGTGAGCACAATTGCTGTCATTTAGTGGGAGACCCCAATCGTCCGACCAGCGCTTGATCGCGTCAAGATCAATATGTGGTTCACTGAGGTCAGTGGCATTCCAGATTTTTAGGTCGTCTGCATATAAGAGGACGTTGCTGGTCGTCGATGTAAATGGGGAATAGGAAGGAACCTGGCACCGGCCCTTGGGGAACTTTCGCAAAAATGAAAGAGGGAGACGAAAAGCCTGATCCGGTCTTGACTCTAAAAGTTCCATTATCAAGAGAAGAGGCAATCTAGCGAAGAACCTCTCCTTGAATACTTTATCTTCATTGACCTCTTCGTCATTTCTCTCATCGTTGTGCATAACACGCTTCTCAGTGGTTTCAACACAGCTTCAGCGTTGATGGTACAATTGAAGTTCCTCGTGGGTCTTTAATGGGAACTCGGGTAATACGTGCGTTCATATCGGCAGTTTGTTCGGCCGAAATGGAGTAAGCAAGTTCCGCAATGTGAACTTACCAGTGCTCTGCGTTAACGCATCATGCATTGGTAAATAACTGTTTTTGATTATATTTATCGCTTCTCGAAAATTGTGCCAGCAACGTTCCTCACGCGCTAGATAGATGAGTTTCAAGGACTCGTACGCCGAGAAGTACATCGTGTTGCCTGGAACCGAAGCAGCTATACTGCTGGAAAGATGTCCGACAGATGGTCAATAAATCCAGAGCTGCAAGGCTCGTTGATCCGTGACAATTAAACTAGACCAGATGCTGAGTCAGTGCACCAAACGCAATGTGAAGAAAGGATCCGGGGCCAAGATGAATAGATAGATAGATAGATAAGTGAGGCCGCGTTGGCTATGAGTCCAGTGTTAGAGTAGATTGAGCTTGTGGGCATTGTTAGATGAGTGTACGAGAAAAAAAATCGGAGCAATAGAATTTTCCGCAGAGGAGGTCACCAGTAGCATGACAGTAGTAATAACTATGTGCGCAAGGGACGACCTTGACAAGGGATGAACTTTGAAGCTGTGCCCTGATGCTGGCGTTAATTGGAACAGATGCGGGTGAAAACTACCGAACACTCACAAAAATCTATGGGCATGAAGGGCCAAGTACGCCTGACGACAGTGAAGTTGTGTAGAATCGTTTGAAGTTTCTTTTCCAGACGCGTAGGTTGAGGGCGTATCCACCACCAGACTCGAGGTTGATGACACGGGTAATGGGATGAACTAGTGTGACATGCAGGCCGGCCGACTCAACTTTGAATGCCGTGACTTCGCGGACCGAACAACGGCAAAGTGAACGCACCAGGAGACAGCGTTCTTCCAAAGTAGGGGGTCCAACAAAGGTCCTGTAAAGTGAAACAACGTGAACAAGAGTGAGCCAAGGGCCCAGTGAGCCATTCGCACGATTTACAGAAACGCAAACCGAAACGTCACCGACAACACAGCAGCACGCCCAGTTACACAACTCAAATTCAGTCCGTGCGCGCTCGCTAGTTTTGGTTGCGCGTTACACTAGTGTGTGCAGTACGACTGAATAATATTACGACCACTTAAGTTTGAAGATTGCCTCTCCACTATTAACCCTGCATATAGGCCGATGGCGCAAGTAAAATCGCAAGGCACAGCAATGATCGCAAAATTGGAATGCGGATACACTAGAGAGTGGTGGTGAAAATTGATGTGTATCATAAACTGGGTGACGGCATTGGAAGTGAACGGTGAGAGCGTTTGACTTGCCGTCCATCGATTCAATAAGCATAACACCGGCCAGGTAGACATAAACGAAACGAACCCACTAAATGGTGCAGAAAGTGTGAGCAAAATTTCCCCGAGAGAAGGCGTTGAAAGCGGGTTTACCACTCTGTATTTTAAATAAGAAGAAAAGTTTCGGCTGAGAAATATTTACCAACGGGTTACACCGAGTTGTGATGGCCACTGGGGAAAAGACTGGAAAAGGGAATATTCCGGTCCACTGGTTTGTATTGCGCCGAAACAGAAGAGGCTGTGTGTTTAGGACACAGCTGTAGTGCAATTTTACTAACAAACATTACAAACATAACCACTTTCCCTCGCAGCAGGAAAAAACCTTCTCCTAAGACTTGTGAAACTCACAAATTTTTTTCGCGCGCGCAATTCGAAAAGGACAAGTAATTACTGTGTGGATTTTTAATTTGAAGTTTCTGATATAATTGTTATTTTCGACAACTTTTTTATTGTACAGTCTGCTTACATTTTGTCTACGTCCACGTCTGTCCAAAAATATTCTTATATAACAAATTGTGATGACCAAAACCGGTCGTCAACAAGATCGACTGGTGACAAAACCACTTGTTCTAGCTCTAAAGTAGATATTGAACGACCTAAGGGCAAATGCTATGGGCCCTAAACTTGTAAAGGCCCTTTCAAAGATGTTGCTTTTAAAGGGGGTGAAGATAAACTGGTGGTTCCCACCCAAGTAGCACGACCGTCTTTTGAGTGTCATTTAAGAATCTTAACTGAACATTTTTAAGTCACTCAAGAGACGGTCCAACGGAAAATATTTTGCACGCCTCATCCCGTTTCTAACACTTTTCGCGTTCTCTCTTAATCGCCACCGTTGACGAATTTGTCATGTTTTCAAGGTTTATCTCAATGAAAGCACTCCCTCGCATATCGTATTCCATAACTCCCCCTACATTTGAGAAAACACGGATTGAATGGTTTAAAAATTTAATGGACATCTATGGAATATACAAATTGCGGGGATATTGTTCCATCAGGTGATTGTTCGTCTCCAGTTTGCTGTGCCACCGTCGTTCTCCGGTTCTGTATGCAATTATTAAGATTTCCGGACATCCGCCTGAGAGTCCAAATCTGAAAAGAGTGGGATATCTCAGTTAATATGGGAAATACGACCATACATCACTGTAATGGATTCGACGAGAATATTACGCTGAGCAATAAAATCATACACTCACTAGTCTGCGAAAAGTGAGTGACCGTGTAAAGGCAATTTAAATTTTCTCACATTTAGGCCGAATGTACAAGTTCTGGGATGTTAACTGAACGTCCGATATCTTAGTGATTGTCACAAATACGATGAATAAAATAGAACACTTACTGGTCAATCAAACGTCTGCCTAGCCTTCCATTCGTCTTCTTCCTCTCATGACTTTGTTGCGTGTATTTTGTATCCAACGCTTTATTTTTTCTTTCACGGTGGCCTGAGACACTCCAACATACTGATGTTTCATAACGGTCTTTGTAACAACAGTCATTTTTCTTAAACCAACTCATCAACGATGGCGGACGCTAACGGGGTGGATGCAAAGGAGAAACGATTGTTCACTCCTAGCCAATTAACGTCCGCGGCCAAGCAATCCGTCATGGTCGACCGCATGAGGTTGCCGATGCAGTCACTCAATGACTTGCCACCCAAATTCGACAGATAGCTCACCTTATGGGAGAGCGGTAAGGGGGAAAGTGATTATTAGTAACAGGTAGGTATCGCTGTCTTCCAGTTTCAAGTTCAGCAACTGAATATCCTCAGCCGTGCACATTGGGAAGCGCACAGGAAGATTAGAGATTTTGGAGCTGCTTTCAACATGTCGATAACGCAAAGCGTTCACCTCCAGCCGAATAGCATTCAATTCCTCACGTAAGCGAAAGTTTTGAGCAATCATGCTGTTGTTAAGTCATGGAAGCTGTGCTGTAATTGTCACCATCATGGCTAACGCATATCACGGACGAAGGAAATCGATGATTACCTTCCAGGTTGTAATCTGTCGGTAATAAGACACTTGGACAGCTCCGAACTTCCTTTTTGAGACACTACTATATTGCATGCATGTGAAAGTGAGCGGGTTGTCATAGAAAACACTTAACTTCTTGCCCTTTACGTCTACTGGACAAGGGCGATTGAAGAGGTGGTTTTTTTTTGAAGGAACTGTAGATAGGATTGTTACATTCAGAAGTAGTTACCTGGTGGCAATGGGGTTGCGCGTGACGGGGAAGTTTTCCACGGATGAAACGGGTGTACCGCCTCTGGCTTGGTAACTCAGGACTAGTGAGTAATGCCAACCGTATTGCCGTCGAACTCAACCACGTGGTACATCTGAACTATTGAGGCTGATCAAATGCGATGATGATTACATCACGTCAACATAAAATGGAAGAACGTCGGGCGTGGAATGTTTCAATTTATGATGAAATACAGGTATGTGCAATTGGGTAAAAATGTGCTGGTCATTCAAAGGTAATAGCAATCCTTTGCACCGAATTAGCTCACGTTCGACCCACGTACTGTCCACATACAGGTGGGAACAAACGTAGATATTCAAGGTAGAGGACGGCAAGCATGTATTGAAGAAGTCGTCACAGCTTGCAAACCTCTTAATGCGAACCCTCCTTCCCTTGATTTCTGTTATGAGAGCGGGCTTATTTGCGATCAAAATGGCATTGTTGTGCATCTTGTCGGTAAAAAGAGAATTCCTCAGCTTAAAGTGGGAACCCTTCTTCGCGGCAGCTCGCACGTTCGAGCAATCGACGTCATTCATCTGGGCGGTGTTTACGTGCACGTCCGACCGATACATCCTTTCAGTGATACGACGGGAAATTTGTGACACCGGCAAATTCGATTATTGCACGAAACTGCGCAGTGTGTTCATGTACGACTCGGAGGAGAATGCGGAATACGAGTCAAGTGTACCATGCAATCGCACATCCGCGCAAAGATGCCTGACACAGTGCAAGTTAAACACCAGCTGTGACTCACTATATAAAGCAGCGAACTGTGACAGCGTTTTGCATAACAAGACTCCAGGTAGTGTCTATAATACGTGAGATTGCACAGTATGTGTATACCGACGAAGAAGTTCATGAATGTTTTCGTTGACCTCCCTATCTTCCAAGCCCTTTAGTGCCACCGGATCGATGTACAGCAGGAATTGCCGGAATTCTGTTGCCTTCCATCGTTCATAATCCTGGAATGTACGGCATTTCCGCGGAAAGTCTGATGTCAGTTGCGAACGGATGAGCCCAGTTCTTGTGTTAACCGCCTTTATCACGTCCAAACCGATATGAGTGTTCACCGGTAACGGCCTAAATCTCCAGAGTGTGATGATTTTCTTGGTTAATCCCAAGCAAACCATGTGCATGTAGTACAGAGGGAAATAGGCAATCATGTCTATATTTAGCGATTCGAAGGGCGAATCGCCAATATGACGTTTCGTCTGTTTTCTGCACCCGAAATCAACGTCTTTCTCAATCTGAATTGCATGTTGGGGTGCGCCATTCTTCTGTCAACGTACCCACCACGAACGGTGCACCTCTCACAAGCGTAATATCTTGCGTGGTTTTTTACTTGCCTGAAGAATGCCCTAGCGGGCACATCACCAATAATAAAATTAAGCACGACTTAAAACCGTCTCCAGATCTCCAACCGGAACGGCAATATATGCACACACATTACCAGGTTTACCCTCGCCGCAAAATATACCAATGATAAACACCGGAGTCTTCGGTAATGTCGGTCTGGCTAAGATGCACCATAACTGAGGACGGGAGCTCTTAAACAGTTTAACTCCATCAATATTCAGCTGCATATGAACGCACGTCAAATGACCATCCCAGCGTCCGCGCAATGCCTATTCAATACTTTCTTTCACACCGAAATGAACGTATTCACCCCCATCGATGATCTTCTTTCTGCATACAGGTGGTGTTCCAAGCAGTGTACGTGCATCCACCGACAACTCTGGCAAAAATTCTTTGAACTTTTGAAGCATTATATTGTTTGTTCTTAGCGACAAGTTCGCTTCCAAGGCAACTTCCAATGCACTCATTGTCGTTGACTTCCTTACTGCGCCGATCATTGTTAACGAATCATCTGGTTTATGACGTCACTGTGTAGCAGATTTCCTTACCTTCATTCAGATAATCATCTCTCCATTCGTCAGGCGTAGCACACACTTCCTGGGTTACAGTGCAGCTATTGGACGTGGATGGCATTGTTGAAGTAATAGGTGAACGCTCACAAGGGACTGTGAGGGTAAGTACGTTTAAATCTTTACCGTGATCACCTAAAGTGATTTCACTATGATCCAAAACATTAACTCATTAGTACTCTCGGTAAAAACACCATTTATCGGCAGATTGCCACAATGGATAGCAGTTTTATCCTCCGTGAAAGGATACCAGCCTTACTCTTTCTGTGCCAGCTTTATGAGACGATGGATGTTGGAATGTGAGCAAACACGCGGTCTTTCGGTGCAGCGATCAGTCATTCTACAAGGCGATAATGGATAAAAATGGCCGTTCGAACACAAAAGCCCGCGTCATGTTTTATTACATGTTGGTGTACTCAAACAAAATTTACGTGACTACCTAGCATCCTAATGATAGCGTCAATGAACAATACCAAATTTATCAATGACAAACCAGGAGACGAAGATGTCACAAGTGAGGTAATAGAGAAATACTTGAGTTACTATCAGAAGACACTCAAATAACATTCAACTGAAGGTTGACCGTGTCAGTGTGCAACTAGGGCACCGATACTCCTCTAACTAAAAACTGCTCTATCTCCCTAGACAATGTATTGGTGGAGTTATTTGGTAAGGTATCTAAACTGGAAGCTGAACTTGCCCAACTAAAAACAAACTATACTGTATTAGATTCCAGAAAGGAGAATCTTATCTCCCTATCTTACATCCTCAAAGTGCCGGAATGTCCCAAGATGGATAACTTAGAGAGCGCAAGCATGTTTCTCAACACTCACAACAGAAACCACAAAACGAATGAGTTGCACATATAATGCCATCGTATTCAATGTGCCAGATTAGCTTCGCCTCGATGGCACCAAGAAGCTACTCACGAGGATTACCAATATAGAACCGACATCTTATACCTGCATTCGTCTTCGCAAGAAGACCCAGAAGATCTGCTGTCCGCTTTTGTTCGAATTCCAGAGCGAAACAACTGCGAGACAGTTCATTTAATGTCAGGACCTCGTCAAGTCCAAAACCTCTCCCAAACTGATAAGAATTATGCAGGATAAAACGTCGCTTGAGAGGGAATGTCAACGTCGCTTATCGCGTGTAGCTCAGTAAACATACAACCAAGATGCGACGATGTCCAAGGGTAATGGATCGGGTCCTGATGAGTGTGTAGCTTCATCCTGTGTAGCTTCGTCCTGTTGCGTCACACCCGAGCCTGTCACTGTCCCTTTTAAAAACACCAACGACACAACAGAGGATATCATACTAGCCGACTTGATTATCTTAACAGTAGATCTTAAGAGCTCCAACAACCTGCCTCACGAAACGGCGACCGCCGTCGAGGAGTCAACTTCCAAACAGCAGCATGTAAATGAGTGTGCCTATATTGAACCAAATGGGACGTCTAAGTCTCAACCTGTCAACGCGGTAGCTAGATCAGACAAAGTAAGGTTCAGACCATCTACCAGTCAGACACACGCCGGCACTCCAACTTTAAATTCATCCCAAAGGAACTCAACAACTGGCCGTCAGTGGCGCACTGGCTTCAATAACCCCTCCTCAAGTCACTATCCTACGAGTCGTTCGTGCTTACCTCCTCCGCAATACAAGGGGGAAAAAAGCATGCGAACCTATACCCACAACCAGGGAGAAAAAGGATGTATATATTACCAACGCCTAATCTTCGGCCTCTTCCCAACAATAGCAATACCTCACGCGACACACCTTTTAGAGCAAGACTTAACCAGAACCCCACTACTCCCACCAGAGTTGCCTATCCCACGCTTAACGCCCCTTTTGATACAAACAGCCCACACAGAATTACTGTTCACCTAAATGCATCCCTTTGCAGACAACGTGCATGTAGATGTGATCAATCCATCTCAACCTTACCCTTTTTTATTGCGTCACACCCCGTTCAACTCTCCCCTGCTCAGTCCACCACCCATATCCCCATTGCCCCACACACCTAACTGACACTTTTCCAAAATTTTCTGTCATGGACTCAGACGCAGGGGACATGCCATTAGTGATCGATGCGCTTACCATAACCGCATCAGACCAAGGGACGTCACAAAAGTCTCTGACTCACAAAGACCCTTCTACCTCGGACATTTTTAAAGGTCTAAATGTGAGGTCGAATAAGGAAAATGCACTAAGTTTATTGCTTTTGAATGCACTCTCACTGATAAATAAGATGTATATTTTTAGATCCTTCATCTTCCTATATACTCCTTGCATTATTCTGGTCACTGAAGCTTAGTGTACCCTCGAGACTTCGAACACACAACCAAATGTTATAGGTTATCATATGTTCCGAAAAACTCACGGTGCAGGACGTGTCGGTGGATGTTCAGTTTACTTAAGGGAGCAGTATTCTGCAACTGTACTCGATGAGCCGTGTCTTGATAGAATTGATGACTCATTGTGGCTATCAGTGTCAACTGAATCCCGTGAACTACTTTTAGGATGAGTCTACAGACCACCTAACGCCTCTCATGACGACATGACTAATCTTATCAATGGACTGAATTATGTATCAACATTGCCCGCACAGTACGAAATAATTGATGGAGATTTCAATATGCCCAATATTTCTTGGACCTCCTCCACTTCCCCTGCAAATCAAGCAGAGTTTCTTGCATGTCTTAGCACCTACCAGACTAGACCATACTTCAGATCTCATTTTTTCAACAGGTATATCTCTGCTAAAGTATCCGTCCTAGAACGGTTCCCATGAAGTAATCACAACGTGGTCAACCTCATGTTTGACCTAAAAGCTGTAAAAGCATCGACCAACAAAAGTTATCGCCAGATAAAATTAATCGACTGGAATACGTTCGCCACTCTGCTGAGGTCACTGGTGTGGAACTCATTCTTTCCTACCTCTGACCTTAGTATTGCAACCGAAGTATTTACTGAACACTTCAGATTTTGTATGAATAGCTCAGCCCCGGAAAGATCGAAACGCCGTTATGTGTGTGTGGTAAAAGCTGAACCCTTACTCCAAAAGAGGAATGTAGGCTCAAAAATCTGAAATCACGATACCGAAAAACATGATTTCTCCCTTATTATTCAAATGCACAAAATGTTTGACACTATAGAAGCTAGAACCAAAATGCTCCACCTAACTGATGAAAAACGTGCGCTGAACAGCAAAGAGAAGATCTCTAAGTTGATGCAGTTATTTAAACGCAGAAACTGTACAAGAGACCCTATTATCTCAGCGGTTACTTTACGGAACGAAATTACAGTAGATGATCCTGTAACAATCTGTGAGGCCTTCAATTCGTATTTTGCTGCTTCCTTCAACACTGAAAAAATGTATTGCCTCCACATCTCCCTGTAAAAACTAACACGTTCCTAAGCCACGTTACTGTTGATGCAGTAAAAATACGCTCTCAGTTAGCTAATATGAAACCCTCTCACCATCCTGGTCCAGAGGGTATACACCCTGTTGCTCTCAAACACGGAGTGGATGACATCCCTCTCCTTTTGCTTAATATTTATACACTTTCTCTATCGTTAGGTTCCTTCCCTCTCCAATGGAAAAATCTCTACTTCAGCCCCGTTACAAAGGTGGTTCACGACAAAACATCAACAACTATCGCCTCATTAACCATACTTCAATTTGTTCCAGAGTGTTGGAAAGGATAGTAAAATGTCGCTTGGTTGAATTCTTATTATCACAAAAGCTTATAAACCTATCCCAGCATGGGTACCTAAGCAAACGTTCATGCATGACGTGTCAGCTGGAATTCTTTGATCATGTTACAATATCTGCTGATTCAGGGAGTGCAGTCATTAATACACCCCCTGGATATGCGAAAAGCTTTTGATCGTGTGTCTCATAAGCGCCTCCTGATCAAAATGGCATCTTTCGGTATACGTGACCCATTACTCAGCTGGTTTGCTTCATGCCTTGTGGAATGCACACAAACAGTGAAAATAGGAGATAACAGCTCAACGCCCAGTCCAGTCACCAGCAGAGTGATCCAAGGAAGCGTCCTGGGACCGTTGCTTTTTCTTATGTATATAGATGATATATGTAAAGTTATCAAACATGGCAAACTATTCCTATCCGTTGATGACATCAAAATTGTCTATACTTTTCCTACTGGCGATCTCAATTCTTCCTTAGGAAATATACGGGTGGATATCATGTCATTAGAGTCTTGGTGTCAAACCTGGCTGATGAAATTCTCAGCCAAAAAATCCACCATTGTCGCACACGGTTGTCATTTACCAAGGGATTTTATAAAGCTGGATGGTCATGCTATTTCAACTGACAATTCAGTCCGCGACCTGGGTATACGTCACTCAAACTCATTCAATTTTGCTGAACATATCTCTCCTAGTAGCTGAAACTAGACGAACGATTGGATCCATTAAGCACTCATTCTTCTTTCCTGCAGCTCGACTGCACCTTTATAAGCTGTGCGTACGACCCAAACTTGAGTACTGCACGTTCATATATGGTCACTTGCGATAGTCTGATAGGCTAGCTCTGGAAAGTCTCCAACGTGCATTTACGAAAGGTTTAGTGGGTTATCCGTCTTCACTGAACTACAGAGAACGCTGCCAGAAGCTTGAACTGGATCCCATTTGGCTACGGCGTCCCAAGCTGAGCCTTGCGCTCATGTATAATTTGGTTTATAGCAATGAATTTACTGTCAGACACGCGATTCGCCTTCAGCATAACTCAAAATACAACATCAGAAACAGAGAGTTCACTTTGACAACTCTTAAATCCCGTAAAAATATCTCCGTTCAAATTTTTCATAGTGAAATATATCCACATTTGGAACAAACTTCCACATGCAATTAGAACCAATAAGAATATACATCAATTCAAACGAAGCTCAGAAACTTTTCTGACATCAAAGATCGTCATGTTGATTTTCAAACACTGTCTGCCTGAAGACGATATCTTTGAAAACGGGCCTAATAACATCTAAACATATGATCTAATCTAATAACAACCGAGAATGAATCTATACCATATGATGTAACGCTACATACACTTCGAACTGATCAAAGCTATCAACTTCGCCATTTGAGGAATTCCTCATTTCGAAACTTATCATTTCTCCAGCAGGAGAGATCTCGTATACAGCCCTGTCGAAAAAATTGCAGATGCATAACAAAACTACAGCAACATATGGCATCTTAAACGTCCCCGTTAGTAGTAACCAAACCACCCTGGTACACTCTTACTCCATACTTAACGATTATCAGCTGTGTATAGCTATCAACTACTACGAAATAGCTGTGCAAGTTAAAACAGTTTAGAGAATATATATAGCCTAACCTGTTCGCCTCATAAGATTACGTACAAATATGTGCCTCTTCCTATCCTAACAGACCACCTGATAGTCTTCTCATGTTGCTCAGCATCTTTTCCATTCTATATAACGGCCGTACATACCAAATCGACATCGTAATTCGGCTGTAGTCATATACTAGGAAAACCGGTGAATCAATCACTTTTCGCGTTATGCGATAACAGTTATTTGTTAGAGATATATACTTTATTAACTAATGAAATCATAAATTCTATATAAAAGATTTAGACAGAAAATGTCAGTTTTCACTATTCTTCATACTTCTCATAGTCATTTTGCGTTCTTCTGTTTATCACGTAATTTTGTTTCCCATTCATGATTCCACGATAAATTCCAACGCAAGACAACATTTCATAACGTCCGGAAAATTGAAATCCTGTACTGATTGGACAATTCGTGAAATTCCGTCGATTTGCGGGAATAACGGAGTCCAGTCCAGAAGATCGTTCATTTCTCCGGAATAATTGTGACCCACTCACCTTTCTTCATCTTCCCAAAAGTTTCTACGTATTTTTCCGAGACCGGTTACATCAACTGATGGGGAAATTCTTCGACCGTTCATTTTCTCCATCCTGAAAAATCCTTTTTCTGGCATGACCTTGAACATAAGGCCAACGTTAACCTTGAGAAGCAAGAATTGATGTAACAACTTAACATTTTTTTAATGGAATATTGAAATGCTAGTGAGCCAACTGTCCATTCATGAACTAGAGTTTTTCTTTATTGTTTTGTCCGTTTTATTACTTTTTCTCCATAATTGGTGTTTTGTACAATTAACAATTAAGTGCACGGTATGGGGTTCACGTTAAAATGTGTTTACTGATCACGCTTATCTGAGCGTGGTTCTCACAGACGCGTTGAGAAATATACCATTATTATTGTTACGCAATCCGTCATTCCTAGTGTGTAGATTGCACAAATCGTGTTGACGCATTCTGTTCTCAAAATTCACTTTCGCATTCAATCTCGTCACCAGCACTTCCGGAAATTTTTTAAAGCGATTCGTCATCTCATGGATATGCAGCCCATCGTCTGCATTCAAACGTGTACTCAAAGATATATACTGTTGTGACCAGCTCGGAGTAAACATGAGGTGCTGGCTCTAAAATATACACACATGGCTTAATGGCCGACCATTCTGCGGGGAACTGAAAATTCCTGGCTACCTGCTACGCTGTCCAAACGGCTTCCAGCTGGGAAACTGGAATTAATGAAAGTGCTGAAAATAGCTAACGCTGGTAGCGCAGAGTGGTAAGTGAAGCATGTGTTACACTATTCATCCGGATACACCCTTCCACCACGCGATATTATGGTTTTAACGTCTTGAAGAATTAGTTTGTCTCTGTGAAGGCTGGTCGACAATACTGCGTTTTGCTGGGTTCTTTGCGTAAGCTAGAATTAACTCTAGAGTGCTGATCCGTTGTTCGATTGAGGCAGCAGAACGCCTTCGGTGAAAACTTCACAGAACATCCTGAAGCCCGACGAAGGACGCTCGCTTGAATAAAGCCCCTCATCCTGAACATCTTATATCTGGGTGGAGGGGGGTTCAGCCGGGCTATTTCATGGTACTCGTATAATGACACTGACTCCCCGTGAGATTGCTTCGGATGTGGTTATCACACATCATCGTGAGATTGAGGGTCCAATGGAAATTAACGGCGGATTTACTTCCGTTCGACCAAAGTCTTGGATTGCGAAGGGTGTGACTTGCAGGCTGGCCCTTCCGCTCAGGCTCTTCGTGGACAGATTTCGAAGCAATGCAGAGGCACCGGGAAACGGCGTTCTTCCAAAGTAGGGGGTCCAACAAAGGTCCTGTAAAGTGAAACAACGTGAACAAGAGTGAGCCAAGGGCCCAGTGAGCCATTCGCACGATTTACAGAAACGCAAACCGAAACGTCACCGACAACACAGCAGCACGCCCAGTCACACAACTGAAATTCAATCCGTGCGCACTCGCTGGTTTCGGTTGCGCGTTACACAGCTCTCTCTTCGCAAAACACAGTCCCCCGTGCTCCAAACCCCCAAAAATAACTGGCTGGTGCTCATGTTGCCAGGTTGGTTAGAGTGCCCGCGGGCCCTCTGCCCGTTTACTCGGAACTTCACTTTTTGGTACTATTTTATCTGGACACGTTTTTCTTTAATCCTGATAATCGTCTCTTTTCTGATACCTCTACACTTCATTACGTCGATTCGTTTTTAACTTCAGTATTCGCTCTTTTCTTCGCGACGCAGTTACTTTTATCTTGGCACTTCTTTTCTTTACCCTGGCAGGGTCGCCAAATTGTAACATGCAGGCCAGCCGCGTTCGCTCGGACTGTCCATGGATCGAATTTGAGGCAATGCAGAGGCACCGGGGAACGGCGTTCTTCCAAAGTAGGGGGTCCAACAAAGGTCCTGTAAAGTGAAACAACGTGAACAAGAGTGAGCCAAGGGCCCAGTGAGCCATTCGCACGATTTACAGAAACGCAAACCGAAACGTCACCGACAACACAGCAGCACGCCCAGTCACACAACTGAAATTCAATCCGTGCGCACTCGCTGGTTTCGGTTGCGCGTTACACAGCTCTCTCTTCGCAAAACACAGTCCCCCGTGCTCCAAACCCCCAAAAATAACTGGCTGGTGCTCATGTTGCCAGGTTGGTTAGAGTGCCCGCGGGCCCTCTGCCCGTTTACTCGGAACTTCACTTTTTGGTACTATTTTATCTGGACACGTTTTTCTTTAATCCTGATAATCGTCTCTTTTCTGATACCTCTACACTTCATTACGTCGATTCGTTTTTAACTTCAGTATTCGCTCTTTTCTTCGCGACGCAGTTACTTTTATCTTGGCACTTCTTTTCTTTACCCTGGCAGGGTCGCCAAATTGTAACATGCAGGCCAGCCGCGTTCGCTCGGACTGTCCATGGATCGAATTTGAGGCAATGCAGAGGCACCGGGGAACGGCGTTCTTCCAAAGTAGGGGGTCCAACAAAGGTCCTGTAAAGTGAAACAACGTGAACAAGAGTGAGCCAAGGGCCCAGTGAGCCATTCGCACGATTTACAGAAACGCAAACCGAAACGTCGCCGACAACACAGCAGCACGCCCAGTTACACAACTCAAATTCAGTCCGTGCGCGCTCGCTAGTTTCGGATGCGCGTTACAAGGGCGTGGCTTGTATGCTGCGCGTGATTCTAGAGCGTTTGAAATGCGAAATGCTCTCAGTATAGCTGTGATGGCTCTGTTATCCGTCGGTCGCCCAGCACTCAGTGGCTCACCGTTCATTTTGGTCCTCTGGAGTTTCCGATTGGAAGCAGCGTTTGTGAAAGTTGTGATTGTCTCTCCTCTCGTTCAAGGAAAAAAGCTACACATTTGTATGTAGTTCAGTCAACTTCAACGGAATCATTGCTTTTGGCTTCAATGAGGTTTGTTGGCCTACTGGGTGTGTCAGAAGTTGTGCATGGGGTTAACAAGTTCAAGGTTGTGGGCGCGGAATCAGAGCTGATAGGGGTGATTACCTTTTTACCTCCAAGACAGAATTCACCGGACTCTGAGGGTTCGTGGCATCGATCGGCATTGTAACTCACCCAGCTCTAACTTAGGGTGCGTCATGAGATCCCACGAGTCGCGCAATTCGATAAGTCATGCAAACTGTTTTATTGCAACTATTGCCCAACGACGCTGTCTACATTTAGTGGATTGGTGTAGTGGAATCCTGAATGATAGATCATTGGCTTGAGTCTACGATGAGCTAGAAGGTTTCTTGATTCTGAGACCAGACGATATGCTGCTTCTCAAAATAAACCAGAGGTTGTTGTACAGTTGCATCATACTACTAGAGAAGATGAAGAGAAGGTAAAGCATGCTGAATACCTGGCTAATATGTTTTGGAAATTCTGGATCAGGGAAAGTCTACTCTCCACCCGGGAGTACCATAAGTTGATGCAGGGTGGAAGGGACGTGAAGGTTGGCGACCTTGTCTTACTGGTTGTAGGCCCTCGACGCGAGACGTATGGCTCAAGGCCTAGTAGATAGAGTAGTGAGAAGTGCCGACAATCATGTCCGCGAGGTGTTCTTGAGGACAAAGCAGCAGTGTGACCGAAGAAAGGAGGTCCAAATGCCCCTTCGAAGGGACGGAGGATACCGTCATCGCCAGCGATTGATGCTACGGGACAAGGGAGCCCGGTTTTACTACACATTTAACCCACAGCTACTGAAACGTTGAAAAGCCATGTTGGTTTTGGCGAGCTGGCGTTTAATTAGCTGCCTCTGTCGAGTTCTTGACGGCTGTTCATTTGTCCGTAGATAGCTGATAGTCAAAATACCTGTCTTTATTTACTACCGTCTTGTTGGTCCTTCTTGAATTCGAAATCTCTTTGATAGTCTGTCAGCCGTTTTTGCAAGGATCCACGTGACCATCCAAACTACGTGTGCGATGGATCATTTCTCCCGCTAACGTTAATATTGATGAGTTGATGCAACTTGTTGTGGCCTATTTGTGGAAACTTGTTCCCGGTCGGTTGCCTTTTATTTGCTTTCCACTGCAGGACTTTCGTTCATATGTACCTTGGTTTAATTTACGCTTGGTCGCTCCGCCATTGCAGAACTGTTGAATTTGACCGTACTCACGTGAACCGTCAATCTTTTAAATTCAATGTTGGAGTTTGTTGTTGCCCTCTGTTTAGTTTATAACAGCTTTCTTGTACCTTATCACCCTATTAACAGGAACCTCACCTTAACGACCGTCTTAATTTTGGACCCGAATAGGTTGCTTAGCAGGCTGAAAATTTATAGACGTTCATTGCACTAAAAACGCGACTATTCTGGATCCAGCTCATTGATGGAAGCCGTGGGCAGACCAAGTGTAGCTGAAAAATCGCTAGACATCCGGGATCAGCATTCCAATTGAGAGGACAGCGATTGTTATTAGTCAATCAGATTTCCAAAGATAGCCGGGCTTTACTTGCCATTGCTGGTCTTTTCAAACGTGTTTCTCACGATTAATAAAAAACTCTTATTCCCCCCATGCGAAGGATAGAACCAACCACCGTAGCCTTGATTGCTAAGTCAAGTCACAGGACTTGCGGTCTTTTTCAGGGACCATCTTCTTGCCTGCGCTCGTGGGCTCTACGGCTCCTACATTGCCGGAACAATTAAGAGAGACAAGTTTTCAATTTCTTTATTAGGAAACTCATCTTGGAAAACCATATCAATCTGGTCAGCAGAATCGATGGCTTGTGTGGCAAATTAGCAGCGTGGTACGAGGGTTAGCGTCGCTGCTGGTGCAACCACGTCTCTTCCAGAATTCGACAATCTGGTCACCTCTCGGAGTAAACGAATAAAAGAGAATGAGGGGTAAAACATCTCGTAAAGGAGTAATACGTATACGGTAGAAAAGAAAACATATTTATAGAGGCACAAGTTGAAGTTAGAAGCGAAGATTACAGTTTAATTTCCAAGTTCTCAAACTGACTCAAGAACCACCGATGTCTAGCATTTCTCAGAGATTCTGTAATTCGGCGATCGGCATAGGGGTACAAGGCTAGGAGCCAGCGTACCCCGGCACGACTCGGCTTTCATCCGGTGTCATGCAGGTGTCCGTTTTTCTTTGACTGACATTTTTCGTCGTTTTGGCTAGCGTCGCTCTTGTTCGTAGCTAATTTCGATCGTTCGCTGCTGTACTACGGGAGAAATAAGGTCGACCTTTTCCATCGGCGGCTGGTGTTTCGACCCGCCGATCATGCTTCTGGAGTGCTGGTTTATCACTGCAAGTAAACATCTGCCCACCGGTATCAGTCACATCATTTGGCAAATTGAAAGTTTCTTCCAAGCCTCTTTATTTGCATCCTCTGTCTAGAGAGAATAAACCCAGACATCCAGGTGTGCCTTGCTGGTCTACATTCCGGAGTTTAACAAGCAGCTTTGTACTGAGAATAACAAGCTGGTAACTCGGGTTCCTCGTTGCTGCTTTCCTTTTCTGTCATTGTGACCGCGGCTAACTTCTAATTCTGTGGTAGCCCAGTACTTTCCAGAGAAGCGCTAGACGATCTGCTAGGACGTTAGTTCGTAGCATAAAAAGTCAGATATATACCATCTGGCTTCCACATGTTGTGAAAACCTAACTAAGCTAGCCCCTTTTGTAGTGAACAAGTAAGTAGACGTCATGCCTAAACCTTCTAACAAGTTGAAGCAGTTCAAAACACCTCTCCTGAAGCGCAGTCAAAATGCAGTTCCAACAGACAGCGAAGTGTAAAGACACGTTAGGATTTGGAAGCGAACCGTATACACTCAACAGTGGTTGGAAATATGTTAAGTTCCAGCCTAATCTGAGACCAACGGCAGCAACCTGGAGAAAGAAGGTGTGAAGCACAAGGTGGGCTGCGGCTTACTGTGGGGTTCTCAAAAGCGCGCCCACCGGGAAGTGCTTAAAACCTGCGGGCGCGTTAGACTACGCCTGCAAAGGCCCAAGTTGAACAAACGTGTAAGCAATCGGTGGGAAAATGCTGACATTCTCTGCGAGTAATCAGTCGCACGACTGAAGATCGGGTACTGAGTTTCCCACAGGCTCCCTACAACAGATGTACCCGGAATCATGCGTACAGTATAGATGAGAGAAAAGCGCGGCTGAGGCAAAAATTCTTGGGAAAGCCACACGATCACAAGCCACTACACTTTCTTACCTGGTACACGATGTCTATCATACCTATCATTACAGGCATGTCTGCATTGGTAGCTCGTTGCGGGAAGCCGTCGTTATAAGTGGTGTCACGTTTTCGAAAAAACGGAGAAGCAACTCAGCTATCCTTTGGTTTTTGGATTTGGTCTTCTATTCATCAGCGACTCAAATTCCAGTTCTTCGAAGGCGATCCACAGGATGGATGCTCGAATCACGCAAATCCAACCTCTTTGTTCAGTCCATCACCAAGTAAACTTTAGTTGGCCAGTGAGAGTGCCAGTGGAAGCAAAGCGTCTCACTACTTGTGGGAATGTAATGTGCGTACTCAGCGACCGCTACACAATTTATTTTTGTACGTAACATACGCGCCCTTTTAATAACTTCACCTCTGCCTTTTGTCGGAAGAACGCACAACTTTTTACTGGTTGCCACAAAGACCATCAGGAGCTTGTGCGCACCGTCACCTCTCATCTTTGGTTGAATTTTTGACCGCCAAATTATTTGCGCGGTAAAACATTTCAACACTGCACATGCACCAGCCTTCTAAAGTTGAGTGGTTTGCTTCCTGATCCGCTGTAGAATTATACATTTAACGTTGCCCGGCCCTATTCTCCGGCGTTACCTACTTTGTTTCCGGCTGTCTTTTTAAACCAACGAAATCTAACTCGTCACGAAGTCGTTTGATATTATCACTACGTTTTTGGTCCTCAGTTGTACGCATTTCAAAACCTGTCTTTCATCGTCATAGTGTCTTATTATTATGGCGACCAAATGGACTACGGTGGTCGCCACTGTTCGGCTATAGATCAGTAGTTTTATTGAGATGGGGCTGGTTTGAGTCCAGCATTACTGGTGGTGATGTTAACAGACAACCATGTACGATAACGGGCCATCCTATTGACAAACGTGCTGTTTGGTTCGAAGCAGAAAGGGTTTTTCCTTGTAAGAGACTAGCACTACAATAGAAAAACAGCGTTACCAGAACAGCATACGACGAGGACACAACCCCTAAATTTTACACCGGGGATGTTTTTTAATTTTGTTATTAAGTCCCAGCCATGACCCTGTTTCCTCCGGAAACCTAGTTCGCTCCCCATAAGCTTCCTGGGTAACAGGGGTAAAGTCGTGCGAATTCGGCTTAACTTCCTTCTTGTGTTTCGTCCAGTGACCCGGATCACAGAAACCTAGACCTGGCGGTCACTGCAAACAAAGTCGTACAATTTCACTAGACTACCAGCACATTTTGACGACGGGGTCATTTTTTACCACAAGGGTTGTAATACTTTCAGGTCAATGACAGGGGTTGAAAACCTCAACAACAATTCGGAACAGACAACGAGTGTTCAACATTGAGAACGAGACCAAAAGTTAACTGACCATTCGAAAAATGGGTTTAGAGGCAGGAAATGAGAAGACAGAAGAAATGTGGTTGGCGATGAGGTGGCGAAATTTGAAGGCCGTGAAAGAAACGTATTGAGCATGAGGTAGAAACAACGTTATACCTCATACTGGGCAAAGAGTTGTCCACAACTTCTGTCCGGTTCCTGGGATGTACGATTTTGACCTGAACCTCTTCAAGCAACTACATAGCTGTGTGAAGTTTCCTTTTCTTACGTGCGGGTCAGCATTCATTCAGGGAACGCAAGAGCACAGTCAGCATGAACTTAAATTCGAACGGTGGGGCCGGCAGATCAGCTCTGTAACGTACGACGACCTCCATGAAATACGTTGGTTCCGTTTATGCTGTTTGCAGGCAAACCGATAACAATATGCATCCACGAAACGGAGACCGAACTGTTGTATCTGGAATGATGCAAGTGGGAATCAGTGTCATCGTGCGAGGAATAACGAGTGTAATATTGGGTCAGTAGCCGTCAGATAGGTGAGCATTGAACTGAGCACAAATGGCACGCTTCGCCCAAGCGTATACTCAATAGCCGATCAACAAAACGCTGTACACGCTGTCAATGATAGACTGGGACATCATACCCATGTTCACACCACAACATACGGACCGCAGGTAAGAATATCCGGGTAATAACTTCAGGTGCAATCGTTTTTGGGACCGACCCTTCGTATGCAGATTTCCACTTGAAAAGCTGAGGGGGAACCAGACTGAACATATAATGCAGGTGTACAATTAACTCACAGAGGTAATGGCCTAGTTAACATTGGAATTTACTCTGATGTTTGTTGTGAAGCGCAATGCCAACGCAATATGGTCGGTAATCACAACGCCGAATATTTCCCAAACCACGCAAAACCGATCATTTTCGCAAGATGGGGTTTTGCGTTCTACTACGAAAATTCCGATGGAAAAATTTTCACAACGAGAAATCGATCACAAAGGCTGACACGCCGTATTCGGCAAAGAAACAGGACGTTTTATCTAACAAAAGTGCTCATACGCACAACTTTCAGGTGGAACCGATATTTCTCATCGGAAAATAAATAACATACTGGATGAAATGTCTATACTTCTCCTGGAAAACGTATTTCATCACATCGTGGAAAATGTGAAAAAACCCAATTTCGTTCCCACGTGGCCGTTTCCAACTAGTTTCGACCTGAAACGCCATGCGCGCGAACTGCACAATTTTCCCACAGGTTGCTAGTGATGTGGTAAAATTCTACGAAGCGTTCGGCAGCGCCCGGATTGGTTCCATTTTCGAGTGGAAGTGCTGGAACGGCACATACACCCGAGAAGTCTAAGAGAAAGAAAATACCTTACGTTTGTGGATACTAATCCAAACTTGGATGCTACCGCCGCGTAAGCCGTGACCAGTCGCTGTACTTCGTGTTCGTTCTGTGCAAACGGGAAACCGTTATCTGTGAACAGAACCACGCACATCGTTCAATCATGTGGCCGGTTCATGGCGCCGGAACGTCGAATGTTCAGAGGCTCCCATCCGTCTTGTACGGAGCATCAACACCTTTCTGTGCCAACTCATCAAGGATAACTGTTAGCATAAAAGTCAGATATGAACCAAGCAGGGCCAGAACTGAGAGAAAACCCTGCTTCGTGACAGCACAGAAGTCACCACAGGTCGATCAATACTACCGTGCCCCTGCCTTCGTGCCTGTAAGCAACAGCCCATTGAAATCGACGAACTTATCTGGACATCCAGGTTTATGAAACGCCGCTCACGGTACCTCACAGAAAATGAAATCAAACGCGTTGGTGGAATCTACAACAAGCCATACTAGCCTGATTGTGTTCAGGGCACTTATTCTGCATCTGTTGAGCAACGGACATCATGTCCGTTGTGCCGCAGTTAGCCCGGAATCTACACTGCTCTTCAAGAACACTGGTCCCCAAAAGTTCTTTAATGAGGCGATTCGACAGGATTTTGCAAGTACGTGGCCGGCGCAAACAAGCAAACAGATGCTCCGATACCCACCAGTGCACTGCTTGCCACATTTATTTTTCAACAATGATACGGTTAGAGCACCTTTGAACTCGTGAGGGACTGTTTTTCTTGTCCCCACTTTTCAGAATTTTACCCAACAATCCATTTTTGCTTGCACATTTCCCATTGCTCAGTTGTTTGATTGCGCTCTGCGCCTCTGGCAAGTACAGGGCAAAAGCAAGTAATGATGTGACGACTTTTTGCGGTCACCCATTCAGTGGTAGCAGGGCGGTTTAGTGAACTACTATCAGAAAAATCCATTTCTCCATCCAAAACCGCCTTTTTCCTCGGAAAAACGATCCCATCCAACAAGGATAGGCAAAGATACGACGAACAATCGTCAAGTGACCTTCGCCATCTTTTCACATCTTCGAACCTTACTCCACTATGCTCATTGGGGACTTAGTGACCTTGACCAATTTTTGGTCTGTCTTGATTTTCCGATTCAAGTGTGTCTGTCGGTCGCTACGCGTAACATAAGTACCCCGCAGTTTCCTTGCTTTCTGCACCAGTTTCTTGGTTTGCCTTGAGAGCAATTACTAGGGACCAAGAGTTTCCATGCTAATTATTACGAGGGAATTACTGCACCCCGCACGGACCAGCGTATTCTGTCGGAAGTTTGCAACAACTACTAAACTGCTTGTTCCAGAATCCCGCGGTGATTTCCGGCCGAGTGCACGAAGAATCAGTGCCCCTGTCAATCGTTTCTCGGGTAGACTAAGCGGTTGTACCAAGGATCGCCCCAGGAGAGTAGTACAACCGCTGGTGCTGCCGCTGATCTGTGTGACCTTGCACTAGCCCACCTAGTTTCCTTCACAAATCTTCTTTGATTCCGCAAACGTGTTCGATTAACTGAGGATGAACACTCCAAAATGTGGTCTTTTTTCCAATGTGCGGGTCCATTGCGGAGATAAAAAAAACCCCGCATTCTTCTCCTTTATGAAGCCGGAGATAGCTGCATTACCTCTGTCAAAGCAGTTTGGTCGTTTATATCGCTAGATGCCGACCACCTTAGCGGCTGTTGCCCTGATATGTTCCCTAAGAATTTGCCACACACCCTCGGGGGTGGTGAATACGGAAGCTCCTTGCGAAGTCGTTCACATCTCTGAGTCCTGAAATCGGTTGGCACGCAATTTCTGGTGCTCTCCTGATGACCCTCAATAAACAGGCCTGCAGATATGAGTGGAGATCAGCCTTTGATTCGTGCAACATACAGCTGCACGCATCAGTGGAATGGTACGCACTTCTAGAACTTCAAGCTGCCACACAACCACGTACTGAAGCTAGTGATAACAACCGCTTCGTAGGTCAGTTCATGCTGTGAGATCGCTCCCAGCCGTCTAGAATCGGGTGTTTGTGATAACAGGCCCACGAGTAGCACGTAGATGGGACACACGATCACAGTTCCCGTTTGCTGGATCAACGCTGTAGAATCCGAGGGCTTCCTGCCAAACCATCGAGTCGCGCCTAACTCGAGCCGTAATGTCACCCAGAGAAAACAGTTGACCACTTAGCAGAGTCGAGAAGAACATGGTGGACAGATGGTCATAAAAGCGGTTATTTGTATTATCCGTGAGACAAATAGCCGTACGATAGATACTAACAAGTGTGGTAGAATTACCACGATTGATTTTCAGACCCACGAACAGGACGCCAGGGCTGACGTCGTGTGGTTCGCCTATCGTTAAAGAATCGATGCGGTCGGTTCCTGTAAAACGGACAGCGTGATCCCAATCGCTGTCCACCGGGTAAACTCTCCAGTAGACAAAACCCCTAGCACCTGATTTCCGGAGATGATCTCGGTTTGCGGGCCTAGTCTCACATGCGACTGCACGGTCGATGCCACAACAGCTCAGTTCCATGGCACTCAATGCAGTCAGGCATCGCGGCATTCCGGTCTTGCATCGACCCAGAAACATATGCACGTTACGTGTCTCAACAAATAACGTCTTGCCTTCCTGGGCGTGTTTAAGGTTGGTCTGTCATTGAAGTTTGCGTGAACGTTGCCTTCCCTGATCTTCGTGCTAGAAGGGCCATGAGATGATGAGAAGTGTAAGGCGTAGGGTTTGGCAATATCGTATTTTCGCTTTTCCACTGTGTCGAAAGCAGTATATAGAGCTACTCGTTTTCCTGCGCTACGGCCGATGCGGCAAGGCATTTGAACTGAGTTGTGGTTTTTTCATGGTTTCCATGGGCTTGAGATACTTGCAGTACACCCAAATCCACACAATAATGCAGATTGAGCCATCATCCAAGGTTTCCCGCGTAAAATCATGCACTGCAAAACATTGGGTGATACATACACAAACAAACGCAAAAACATTGACTACCATCACCAAACAGATTGCAGTAGAACGAAAAGGAAGAGCAACTGTGACATCCCCAAAATATCCTAAACCTATGGTGAACCCACGACAAGACTTATAGAATTGTCCGCAAAAGGGTTTCAAAAACTTGTCGGGGAATAGCAACATCCACTGAATTCTGAAGCTACTGATCTCCATTAGAAAGGAACGTTATACATGACTGAATAACCTCCTAAGATTTTCCGTAGGGTCAGAATGAACCCTTTATTTCTAGCCCCAAGGGGAATAGAAATCAGCTCAGCGGCTTCTGGAAGGGCCTCCCAAAGAACTCGATTTGGAGTGGGAGAACAGTTTCTAAGTCGTTGGGGTTTGTTCACAGAAGCAGGATAAGAAGTGTGTAGTGTCCACGGTTCATAAGTATTTTTATCCAACTCATTCTTGTATATTATTGTACGTACGGTCTCGTTAACTTCACCTGTACACTTGGTTGAAATCATCATCATAATCATTTCTTTGAATTCGGTTGCTATTACGAATGGACGGGTGTTACCGCACCATCTCTCTCTTCTTCATTTGCGTGAATATTTTGGCTGGTAGAATAGTCGTACAGCGAAATTGTTTGGCTCCGTGCGTTTGTTGATCCACCGACGTTGAACGTTCGTTAATCCACATTGTGTGTGGAATTTTCTATCAGTCGTCGTCCGGACCTACCTCTATGCGCTATCTTCCTATCGAGTGGTGGCCTATCAAATTCCGAGTTGTCAACGAATCGTTCCATTTTTTTATACACGTCCTCCTCTTACTTGTAGGCAGCTCTTTTGTACATGTCCGTTTCCGTTGCGGTTTCACTTGACGTTACCATATTTTAGTCATCCCTATTATTTAGTTAGTTAGGCCACAACAGAATTGTTTAGCCCGACTATTTCTTTCGAACAGTATTTGATCCATGTCCATGTTATTATTAACTGTGCCTGACGACACTGTGGACATTGACATTACTAGTGAAGACAGCTTTGGTTTTAGGTTGCCCGGATACGGCGCCCGAAACTCTCGACTATGATTCCATCAGATTAAGGCCCACTTCACCACCAGGCAAATAACGTCAGAGAAACCAAGATTTTCATAAGTAGCACAATCTGTTCTTTCTGATGTCAGTGAAAGTGGAAGATCTGTTTGAATCAGTCCCGTCCGATTTCCCCTGTACTCTTCAAAGGACACCATCATAAAACGGACTGGGAAATCAAAAGCTAAGCTGTTGCGCGACTTGTTCAGTTCAGTCGAGCTGGATGATTTATCGTCATCCCAGTTGTTACGTTTCATGAGAAGCCCCCTGGACTCACGGAAGCATAAGGACGCCATCTTAAACCCGTTGTGGGCGGAAAAGTTGCGGTCTACGGTACAGCACATTTTGCTGCCATGGATGATGACAGTTCAGTTGACAAACTGGCAGTCCTCGTGAACAAGGTATCGAAAATTTCCCCTTCACCACTGGTGGTTGCCGCAACCACAGTCGTTCCCACATCGTCCTGTTCAGCCTCAACAAGTGATGATTATCTAAAGCTTTTGTTAGAAAACATATGTCACCGTATATACAGTACGTCTATGCAAACCAGCGAGATGAGGAGGCACCCATCCGAAAGAGGTGCACGATCTCACTCTCGCGGTCTATCAAGGTGGTGTTGGCATCACCAGAAACTCCGGGCACAAAGCGAACAAGTGCACCCAGCCATGTGTGTGCGAAGTGATCCACCGGCAGAAGACAGAAAAATGGAAAAATGGATCACATGCTAATTCTGTCCGTAGCGGTATTGCTGGGACTGCGTGTTCAAGCCATTCTTAGACGAAGGAAACTACTGTACACGGTGCCAGCAATATTTCGAATTATACCTTGGAAATCGTTAATTCAATGCATGTGGGCAATAAATTGTAATCCTCCCCACAATCTACCGTTATTCCACATTATTAGCTACCCCGAAGCATAAAAAGTTTGTTTAAGCAACAAACACCAGATGCGAAATAAGAATGCGAGTAACTGAAGCAGACCGAACGTATGTCATACTGTATTTGCAGTGTCTTGACCCACGATAAACGACACCGGTAAGCCGAAGTAGCTAGGGGAGTTAAGGACCCAGCCGTCAAGCGCGCGAGCAGACCGGAAGTGTGTATGGCCTCATTGGCGCACATAGACCAAAAGCATGCAAGCAGGCAAACGCGATCGCACGCAGCGAATGGGAGGTAGGCAGTGATCCTTACGATCGTGTGCACAGTATTAATTATGAATTTCGGGCAGAATTTTACACACTGTATACCAGGCGGACCGGGGTTATCTCCAGGTCACTACAGCAGTACTTTAATACAGAGTTCACAGATGGCAGTCATCCCTTGTATGCGAAGCCAAATATGAGCGCAACAGGTCAACGAACTTTATGAAAGTTTCTACGGTTCTCGACATCAACACTGACAAGATTGTTGCTGCAGAGAAAGTGAGACAAAACGACCGCATGGTAGCTTGAGAAGCTGGACGCTACAACAGCACCGAAGAGGCGCGCTGGCATAGTGTCCTCAGGACCCATTTACGAAATGTTGATTTTGTCGAGGTCTGTTACGTTATTTTGAGATTGCCGGGCCTCAATTGATGTTGAAAGGTGGCCCTCCGCTTTGCTCTTCTCCCTAAATACCATACTTTACTCATATTTGTTCTTACACCGTCTCTTTGACCGTTTCCCCTATCCCTATTTAGTCCAAGCCCTGTAAACTTCTAAATACCGAATTAAGACATTTTTCTTCGGCATTTTTTCTTGAGTAACATAATTCCCACCGTCTTTCGATGCACGAACAGTCGTTCCGCTCTGACCCAAACAATGACCATTTGTTTTAGTGAGCTCAATCCGTTTCATTGTCCGCAATTGTTGATCGGTGCCTGGTTGTCGATTTGTCGTACGGCACTTTCTTTCTTTGCTTTCTGAGGATTTTCACTTTCAAGGTGAGAGACTCAGTTTTCCTGTACATTGATTCAATTAGTACCGTATTAAATCCAGCTATTACAAGCGCCTTCTCGTTAACATTTTCGAGGATAGATTATCTCGGTCGTTGAATATTGGGAGGCATTTACTGGATCAACGGATTACGCGTAGCTCGGTGTGAACTTGAATCGTTAGCGAACGATTCAATATGAAATGTCTGGAGGATTTACTTCCAGAAGTATATATATATAAGTGTGTTCATATAACCATCTGGCAGCGAATCGATATACACATCAAAATGTAGCAATATATGCACTGGTATATAACGATATACATATATATATTTGTGTGGCTTGTATGCCTGACATGATCCTTAACGCACCTAGCTGTGTAACATTACACCCTGCATACGTATACTGCACATACTTACATATACCATATATATGTACATATACACATAAACACATGGTTGGCGGCATCCGATTCGGATTAGCCTGTCACAGTGACCGAAGCCAAAGGACGCCTGCGCTCATCCACCACTGCAATTGGCTTGCGCTGCACCAATTGCAGTTCCACCAACACACCACGTATTCAGTGTAAACCCGAAGGAATAAGACTAGGAGGTGTGACAGTGGGGCCTTCGTGTCCAGCCGGCCAATGCTGGTTAGCCACTTGATTGGCTAATAAGGAAAGGAAACCCCTATCTCTCGGAAACTAAACAGAGAGATCTAAACTAGGAAGAAAGATTTGTGAAGTGTAATACCAGAAGCATTGCAGTATAGGAGTGCAGGTTATTGCATCCCAAGGAAGATAGGGTTGAAAAAGAGAATTCTCATTGGACTATGAAAAGCCAGGCAGACCATTCATCATACAATGCACCAACAAAGCCGAAGAAAAGAATGGATAGAAGTTCACAGACACTCACACATCTGCTTTTTGTCCGGCTGCTCCCCTTCGGCCAATCTGACAAGGTTGAACCCGCAAGGAACGAAGTCACAGTCAGCACAGCCCTCAGGATCTAAACAGCACGCAAGCCTGACCACCACATGCATATATATGCGCATACATACACGTGTATACTGGTAAATATCCACGGATACATATGTGTACATGTATATAGTAAACACATGATAGATACATATCCCGCATTTCAAGTTAGGCCAGTCGGCCCCATTGACCCAATGTTTTGGCCGCCACGATCCACGATTAATTACACCTGACTAAGCACATTCGTCTATCGAGTCCCGCTCATGTCAGATTATCAGTAAGATACAAGTGACTTAGCCGGTCCAGTACCGCCTAAGCCCGAGATTATTACTCCGTTTCGAAAAGGACCGGCTGGAAAATCTATGGGAATGTAATGGCTGCAACCGATTGTGAGTGATGCACAATTTTTTCAAAGCCAGTACCAGTCACCACTCTTCAAAAGTCAAAACTTGTCCCAACAAGCTATTGGTTTGCGTGATTTTAACTGGGATAGAAGTCCTAGTTGAGGGGTCAGGGAATGAAGTTTACAGGTAAGCCATTGTTTCTTCACTGGAGGCAATCAAACAGTGTGAAGATTACTCACAAGCGAATGTGACTGAATGTTTACATTGCGTTCGTGCTTATTATGAAGTCAATCGCAGTGTTCAACATAGTTGCCCCATGAATGTGTAGTCCGTGTTCTGATGCCAGCCGCAGCATAGACATGCACTACTGACAAGCTCTGACCTGGGCAAAACTCTGGTCTGTCGCTTGTTTTCGACATAGCCGACTATGTACTTTGGTGCTTTTTATCTATTATTTCTTTGTTTGAGGTTCAGAATTGTTCATCGTGGAGTTTGTTGTTGATCACATGATTAAGCGGTCGGTTACGTTTATTCCTTCCGAATTCTGTCAGGAAACTTTGTTACAACAAGACGATATTCATAACCTACAGTGTAACGATCAACCGCCCGCATTAGTAGATGTTTTTATTGCTAATGCGCTACTGTGACATGCAAAATCAGTCTGCAGAATAGCGGCCGTCCGTTCACTCAGGACGGTAACACCTCGGAGTCCGCTGTACATAGCCTGCCGGAAAAATAGAAGTTCCCACCATAACGGGAGGCCCAATTAAGCGGGCTCTGGTTATCGGCTGTAGGCAAACGTGAGACATTATACCGCTCGTGCTTATTAGAAAAAGATGTGTTTGACGGTGTCCAGTGACACATCGATATGCTGTCTCAGTGGATTCGTTCAGAAACTTCGTTTGTGGCACATAGGTTTGACCTACTACGACATCAACGTACTTTGGAGCTTGTGATTTGGACTGGACCTTCTGGAACATGGAATACCGATCCTTCCATTATCAATAAAATAAACATGAGTAAAACATCAGGTAGTGTAGTCATTAACAAACTGAACCTTTCGTATCCGCAGATGCTGCAACAGAATGTGATACTGGCGCTGGATCAGCGGAGAGTATCTTACCACGTTATGCACTGCAGTGTGCACTGTACGTACAATAATATATGGACGAAACACTCAGGCAACGAGTGATCGATCGCGATGGGCTAGTAGAATGGCCCCCAAGATCGTCAGTTATTATTCCACTGGGTTTTTTTTATCTAGAGTTACTCCAGCGACAGAGTTCACATAGGACTTCCACAAACACTGGTGGAACTCAAGGTGGCCATAATCGTGGAAAGTACTGTAATCACAGAGACCGTTTTGTGCAGTGCACTGTCGTGATTCCTGAGAAGAATGTTGCTGTATAAGCGAAACCGCGGAGAATATTTCGGACATCTTCTGTGAAGTTGTGGATTATTCACTGACGTTTGATTCCATTTTGGTTTTTGTGTAGCTTCAATGTGGACTTGTCAACAGAGCAGCAAGTGTCTACTGGTGACCCGCGGATACACGTATTTCTTACACTACTGTTTCATCAGGGTACCGCTTTCGTTCATATGTTGTGAGATGATGCAGACTGGATACTCCAGTGCGCGACGTATTAAGTCATTGTTCACAGGCACCCGTTAAACTGATGTGGTATGTATGAAAACCCTCGAGCACGAGGACAGGATATTTGTTGTACGGGATGTACGAACGGGTATCGTACACCAATGTAAACGGCAATAATAAGGCAGTGGATTATTCGATAACAGTTCAAGTCCACACCGAGTTGCGCGTAATCTGTTGATCCAGTAAACGCCTTCCTCAGTATCCAAAGTCGGGGAAAGTGAGTCATCTGCGAGACAGTTAACGAGAATGTGCCCACATTTTTTCCCGTATGATTTCAAGGGTGTTACAATCAACCTGGCCCAAGAGGATGAATCAACAGGCCCAATGACGCACTTTTCTACCAGCTCCTTGAGCATCTCAGCTAACGGTTCACGGAGTCCATAAGGAATTATACAACGCTTCAGAATAACCGGACCACCAGTTACTCCTAGTTCAATTGGAGGTATCTTCATACCGCCCCTGGGCTTCGAACATTTGAAAATTACATCTTTCAAGCTTGTGGACACACTCGTTGGTACACACAAGTAAATCTGGATATGAGGCAGTTTTAAAACCTTTAGCCCCAAAATGGATGGACCATGATGAGTAACAACAAAGGTGCAATCAAGTGGCTGAGATCGTTCGTCAAAGATCGGATGCTTGACAGTCTCTTCGTCATAACGGAATTCTGAATACCGATGACCATTCTGTCTCGGATGAGAGTCTCTCCTATGCACTTGCAGAAATTTCACGATTTTGCCAGTTTCTTCAAAACGGTAACATACTGATTAATCGTTTCTCTGGCCTGTCGATTCGTCTGAAAAAACTGAAATCGTTCAAACGTCTCGCCTTTTTGTCCCAAACGATACTCATCCATTTTTCGAATGATCACGTTCGGTTCCTTGTTGTCCTCTCCGCCCTCGAAGGTTAGATTTCTCAGAATTTATCTTCCTCCATTTCCGATTGCATGTCGAAGCATAGCCAGCTGATATTCTTTACTTTGCCCTTTAAGATTGGCCAACAAGCAAAAGTCTTCGTACTTCTCTTTCCATAAACACCAGTTATCCGCAATTCTGTTCGTGCTGCTCATATCCAGCGGTTCGGGCGGAACGATCGTCAATGGGTTCGTCATGGTGTTCCTTCTGTCAACTGCAGCTTTCTTCTTCTCCTCTGACACCACGTTGAAAATCGCTACCTTCCGGAACGGAAGCAAAAGTCAGCCTTCGTGGCACAAAGCAAATCTCGGTTAATTGAGTTTTTCTTGGTTATTTTATAGACTAGACGCATCGGTCAAATGAAGAATTTTAATTGGTGTTGACGCTCTCGCGTTCTGATTGGTCGGCTCGACTCCGCTTGAAGCTTGTTTGTTTCAACGCCTGACACACTTAAACAACGTGTTTTACTCTGGTGCTCGTTACAACAAAATCCGATGTTGGAGCAGCATGCCGTGCTGATTGTTCGCTGTGCTGACGCACAATTCTGTCCGTGTTTTCGGCACTGATTGGTCGTAGACTTCTGAGAATCAATGGGTGACTCCGTATCGATGCCATTTTCCCTATTCTCGAGAGAAAGTAGGCGGATTTCGTCTCCTCATTTAGGCTGCATGCGGTCCTACACCACAGCTCAAATAGTTTAAAACAATCCTCAACATCATGAGGGGACGAATGAATATCCGAAGTTTCGAGACGCGCAGGATTCAGTGTTATTGAAGACTGCTGCGACGCCAATGTGATATTTCTTGGACACACAGAACTTGACGCGAGACCAGTATCCCGTATATCCGAATTGAGCAGAACAATACGAGTGAACGATAACCACACGCTTGTATTAGAATTACGCGCCGTATCAAAAAGTGCACGGCCTGAATTTCAATAATTGATGTGAGAGTATATGTTCAATGAGATTCACCACACCGTACAACGTAATCGACAACCAAACAGTGGTCAGTAATGGTTGAAGATGACAACGAATCGGGTCCACTCAAGCACATGATCATTGGTGGGGTCAGAGTAGAGTGACTGTTCGTGCATCGAAAAATGAGAGATATTATGAGTTACTCAGGAGAAGAAAAATGAAAGAAAATGTCTGCTTCGAGCATTCAGACATTTGCAAGGTTCAGATTGAGTAACAGCAAGGGAAACGGTAGTAGGAGCTTGTGTAAGAATGAGGATGATTAATGCAGTTTTCAAGGAAGATAATAAAAAGTGAGGCTATCTTTCAACACCTTTCATACAAAGTACGGCAGTTTCGAAAATAATGCAACAGACCTCAAAAAATTCAACACAAGCGTACATCAGGATGATGTTACCCGCTCTAGCTAATAGAGTTCAATGATATCCACGTGCTGCATGCGATTCATCTATAAAACGCAAAAATGGTTCAGGTGGATATCGCCTTAAAACAACGCGCTGGTCGCGGCTTGTTAGTGTGATGTTGCCCCGGTATCGTGGTACGGCCTTATTCGGTCACGGCGTTTTTCCAGGCCGTGCAGGGTCCCAGAACACAAATGCCGCAATCCGATTGACATTTGTGAATGAGCCGCTCACTCCGATCTCAATAACGCGGCGAGTTACCAATATCACGTCATCGATACAATGGTCAAATAAGACATGCTGACAAGGAGTGGAACGACACGGGTCAGCAGCGAGGCCACAAAAGTGAAATGTGCAAGGTGACGATTATACTGCGGCACCTCGGAGTCCACAAGTAGCGCAATAAACTCAAAAACACGATATGGTGTGCCACGGATTGTACGGATAAAGTTTCAGTTCTTGATCGGTTTCTTAGTCATTTGTAAATCTATTCCAATTGTGAATGCAGCTTTCTATTATCTGTTGTTTGGTAAAAAAACAAAACTAGCGTGGTGGCACAATCCGTTAGGAAAATATCGTGTTTTTTAACTCTGCACATTTGCACTCACCGGCGCATGCTAGTTACTTGCTCGGTATTGCAATTCAAACACTGAAGTGATCACAGAAACTTGCGTGGACAGCCAAGAGATGTCGATCGTGCACCATGACGGCCGAAAAACTGGCGTCACTGGAAATGCGCGTACGCTTCCACTCTGCCCACAGCCAGTTAACCCGGCTGCGGTTGCAACGATATGTTGCACCCGTTCGCTCACGTGACTCGGTCGTAGGGCTTGCCCGAAGGGTGAGCTCTTTGATTTGGATTCCGGATCTTGTCGCGAGACCGTTCCGAAACATGTGGTGCATGTGTACCAGCCAGCACGTGCGTATGCATACTCAGAGATGATATACGCATGTGTGCTGTCTTCGTACGCACACACACATATATGTTTTTATTTGCGTGTTCAGACGAGCAAATATACCAAAATTCTCTTTTCACATATACTACCGTGTCATTTGCGTGCTGCCATGGCATTAAACATGCATATACATGCTTACGTTACGTACGCATGTTATAATGACTCCCTCTGATTCCTACCACCAGAATTATTCTCCACTTAACGATCTAATTCTTCATCAACCATCGGGAAAATTCAGCTTCAAGTTTATCGAGCTTATGTGTAGTGACCAACGACCGTGTGGCTTCTCTAAGGATCCCGGCTGCAACCGTGTTTTATTGCTCGTCTGTTCTGTACGCGTGATTCTGTGTATGCCTGTAACAAAAGGCCTGAAATGAGCTCAGTGCCACTTCCTTCAGTCGTGCAACTAATTGCACGTAGCAAATGTTCGCTCCTCTCCGAAAGACTCATATATTGTTTCATTATTCATGGTCGTTTAACCTGGACATTTTCGATCGTTGTTTAACACACCCGGAGGTTCCACGCATTCTCACCTGGCGCGCTTTTGAATGTCGCCGAGTGGGCTGGGACCAACCTCGCGCTTCTCTTCGTTTTTCTCTTGGTTGCTGCCGTTGGCACCAGATTAGGCTAGAACCAACTGCTTATCATGTTCCCTAACATTACTGATGAGTAGCCGGGGATCTGGTTTATTTTCAATTTGATCATCACTCACATTTGATCGCAGGCTTCACATTCACATAGACCATGCAGCCAGCCTCTTCAGAATAGAAGCACTAGACTCGAGTTTCGCTCTCGTTAGAGCTCGTCAGTAGTACATATCCTCGCCACGGCCGGGATTTGAACACCGGCCATTCCAATCATGAGGCAACCGTGGTGAACACTGTGCCATTGACCCCACATTAGGCACGACCGAATTACCAAATCTGAACGCTCAAGCACTCTCGCCTGTGAGCAATGAAAATCTCCTAACATTGTCAGAAATATACAGTTTGTTTCCAAACCCTAAAGCGTTCTTTTAGTTCGATGCCTGGTGGGATTACGTTTCGGCTGCTCTTCAGGCAAGGTGTTTCAAATTGTTGGTGGACGATGGTCGAGCGCATACACGCTCGTCCACTACACTTACTGTTAAGACTTTCAAATAAAGTTTCTCGGGTGTACGTGGGAACCGGCTTCATTGACCAGACACATGGACTGCATTGCTCAGTTCACCAACGATATACGTCATATTTCAGGTATCTCGAACCCAGTCGTCGGTGCTCGCCGGCACATCACTGCTGAGCCCAACACGAAAAACGGCTCAGTCGACCTCGCTAAGATTGGTGATCCGGAGATATAACAACACCATTAGTCGCCTCTCAGGTTGTACATCTGAAAGGATGTTGAGCCATGACACTTCACGAAAGATCCATCGTCCATCCATCGTTCTGTTGGTTTTTCGTTGCCGAACGTTTGAAACGTCACACAACATGTCTCATCCAAAACTACGTCTCACGTTAGTTGAGCGCTTCCTGTGGCTACACTTCAATCGCGACATTCGTCCTTGGTCCGAAGCGTGCATGCACATACGAATACATGAAGTAAGGCACCATGCATGCTTCTAATTCGACACTTTGACCGAATTCGAGTATTGTTTCTATCTCTTGCACACTGACCTAGTCGGACGCGCGTCATACTACACTGACAGAAATTTCTGTCGGTGTCCGAAGCACACTGAAAGCCGAGTGCTACATACCACTCCCGCTGAACCAGTTTATAGGTACTGGTTAGTTCTGGACGGACGGGTGGTGGTTTCACGCACAACGGGACACACCAACTTCGCTGACTACGGTGAGCACTGTGCTCAGCACTTGCACCGATTCCGATCGACGCCACTGGAGCAGCAACAGCTGCTGACATACGTCCCTGCTCGTCTACCCACGCGATTTCATGCTTTGATCCATGCATTTGCCTATCCACAATCTCAGAAGCCATCATATTCATGATAAATCATTTTTGTTAGAGAGTAGCAGTAAGTAAGAGGTTATGTCTGACGACGAAGAAAAGTTATCCAGATAACTGAGGTGAAAACCGGTAAATCACAAACAACATTCCCCCGGCTACTATTTTGTCTGATGCCAGGAGGACTTTAACGACGGTCACGTCCTCGCCAGCATGGACGATGTAATCCCAATCGGGATAGGAATTTGTGCAACCCAGTGAAACCTGCAGAGCCAAGGCAATTTCTATCACACATAGCCTCGTCTCGTGGCTCTTTCATTCCATCCACAGTTCTCGTAACTTCTTGGGTGAACCCAGACGACTGAAGCCATCATTCTATCACATAATATCCATACACCATTCGTGGATAGCGCAAAGGTTCTAACGAATGTATCTGCCAGCACTACCACCGATGGTTACGAGATAGTAGAATACACGTCATCTGGACTCGTTGACCTATGTTTTAATCCGAATTCATTTGGCCCTTAACTCAGATATCTTTCACGCTCTTGGTATATCATACTTCGGTTTAGTTGCGATCAAAATGCCACCATCCTTTCTCGCACTCTATCAATGAACCGAAGGAAGTTTACTGCCAATGCCGAGTTTGTCGTCAACTGTTCCTCTTGTTCATGTTTCATATGAACAACAATTGTCCATAAAAATGCATTAATTGAAAAATCGTAACAAGACTGTGGGTTTTGGTATTGATATGTTCGCCGAGCTTGGCATTTAGGTTGCAAACGTTTCATCACCAAGCGAGGTGATGTCATCAGTGCGTGAGTGTTTCAGCGTAGCAGTTTGAACAAAAGTAATATGAGCTGTTGGTTGCGTAATTTTAGCCAGGAGAACACAGTTTGCCATATCTCCTCGATATTCACCAACAATACACGGTGACAGAGCATGGAAACAGCGTTCGATGACGTAGACCCCAACCAGTGATCAGGATTTTGTCCGGCCTGGATGAAACGAAAAGTTTGTGCGCATTTACGGAGACTGGATAATAGACAACGGGGGTCATCTAGCCTGGCGTGATGCAAGTGGTTGATCCACTGTAACACGGCCATTGTGAAGCAAGAACAGTTCGAACTGCCGGAGTCCCGTCGCTTTGTTGAACAGTGAGAAGGTCGAACAACGACAAACCAGCCATCTCGTCCAATTCAACACATAGATCCTCGTGTTTTGGCAGGACGCTAGCAAGCCGTTCTGTGAGCAATAACATGCTTCCATGGATCCAATCATCCCAATTCATCTTTTTTAATTGAACTGTAGAATACAATGATGAGTCCGATTGGCCACCAGCAGCGTTTCCCCAAACTGCCGAAGTACCTCGACCAAACAGTTCCCATACTATCTGACTGTGGACGGCAAACCACCGTTCATACCCTCCAGATCAATAGACATAGCATGTGCGTCTTGACCAGTACCATGACGATCGGCGGTTGTGCTTGAGCCATATAGGTCATAACCCAAAATATAAGTTGAAAGCCTATCGACAACGGGTAGACCCAAACGATGGCGCTGTTCGCAAGTAGCTGCCAAACCGAGAGCAGATGGCAATGTGAGACTGGCCAGTTCACGTGTGATGGTACTCTCATCGCGAAATGCCGATAATGTTGCTCAGATGAAGGGTCCAAAATGTTGACAGAAGCTAGTTGATATATTCAGCATAAATTAGCGAAGGAGCAATAGAGAAAAGTTCTTTCGTGAGTCGGAGCAGTCACTTGTGAGGGATTCACATGCACGTTTAATTTGGGAATCAATAAAATCGTACGGAAAAACCAAGCCGAACTGGCCCATTAGACGAGCCTCGAGGGCAATCAGTTGTATGTCCGATGAGGCTCTTTGATTCTGCAACAGGTTGGAAAACTTCTGACAGTAGTTGTGAACACTCATAAAGTCCATCTTTGCGATACAACCCATTCCGATTACGGCTCATTTCTTCTCCCGAATTTCGCCAACCGCGTACATGTTTAATAGCTGGTTGCACATTAGGTCCAGACAAAACATTGCTCTGTATTGATACCTCCTTCAATTCCCGATACACTATCCTGTATAATTCTTGCACAGTTCGCAACCGACCCTCCTCATTGCGTGATTTCAGACCGTCCACAAGTAGAGAAACTACATTAGGAAGCTTCATGTCAGTGTCCTCACGCACTGATGATGTCACCTCACTTGGTAATGAAACGTTTGCAACCTAAATGCCAAGCTCGTCGAACATATCAATACCAAAACCATCAACCCGAGCAACGAAAAACACCACCACTGTTCCCAACCATCAGAAAGACGGTGGGTTAGGTTTAGCCCACCGAGACAACTTACTATCGTATTCCAAACGACACTGCTTCCGAACCCTGATGGTCAAGCTGCAGAAATCACATAACTGGACTTGTATACAGCTGAGGATAAGTGCAATATTGTGACCACTTCTGAATGGATTCGTGGGGAACGGTCATTCCCATTCTAGCACTCTTGCAGAGGGAATAAACCGTTCGAAGTTTGCAGATTAGTAGTAGGCGATTCACCGGGTCTGACGACTTTCTGAAATTCAACTACGAACTTTGAACTCCTCGTCTTTATCTAAGCTTGCGGTCACATCAAGAACGCGACTAGGTTGGTCCCACTACTGACAACGCACACACCCATCTTGGTATACAGCGAGAGAGTTATTGCCGACGTGAATCCCTACAATCTTGCCATCACTACCTATTTCCAACAGATACCGACTTGCTGACCTATAGTTACAATTCCGTGCGTCTTCCTACCCGTTGTTGACTATGAATTTCGCCCTCCTCATCCAGTCATCTGTAATGCGGAGCGTTTGGAGAATTGAAGTGAACAGCTGGGTGAATGATATCTGCAACATTTTGTTTGCGGGTCGCTCATGTGCAAACCGCTTGGCTCCATTGATTTTTCGAGGTTTATTCACTTATTTCATGTATTTCAACTTCCCCATCACACGTCTTTTTATAGTGGCCATTCCGCGCTCTGCTGACGTCACTGGGATCCGGAATAAGCGTCATCGTAAGAGTATTCTGCATCTGGAGTTCGATCGAGTGTACCCAGGACAACAATTAATACGAGCAACCGTTGTTCTGCCAACAGGTTTCAAAGCTACACATTACGGACCGCGACGTTTGTAGGTTAAGCGGCAACCGAGTTGTCTTTGAGCAACCAGAGAACGCATGAAGATCACCGAATTTGAAGAAAGATTCGATCAAATATTCTATCGTGCTAATGAGCAAGCTGTAAAATGGGCAAAACAAACAGCCGTTTACCTCAACTTTGGTAATCCATATCAACAGTAAAGTGCTACCGTGAACGCGCAAACAAATTGTTCACAGTTGAACAACTACTAGAAACAAATGTACAAGCTTACCTAGCCATTGCTCATGGTAATTCAGACAGAACAACAAAGATATCTCTCGTGCTACGCACGCAGTAAACCGCACAGATTAGGCACTGGATTCGGCGCCACTAAAACGAAACGTTCGATTGTGTACGTTTGGTTGAGTTGCAAATATAAGAAAGAATTAAATGGAAAGAATTAGATACAGAATCGTCGCGTCAGAAACGCACAGGAAACATTCTCCAACGAATTCCATAACCGTGTGATTCAGCCACAAAATTTACGATTCATCCGATATCCAAACATCCATATTGTCTCTTACGTGACCGCTGGAGTCGTTCGAGCAACAACACGCTACATACATTTCCGGTTCAATCAACATCTCAGTTATTGCTGAAACGTGCGACTTCGTAGATGCCACTCTCAATTCCGCTCACTTGCATCCGACTTCACGTGCATTGGGGCACATCACCACTAACTCACATTCGGTGATAATCGGAAGCTGTAGCGGGTTCTATTATACTGATCAGTATGAGCATGAGGATGACGGTAGGAAACGAAATTTGTGAACGCGCCTTGATATTTGGGGGTAGGGACTAACGGTCATGCAATGCAAACATACTGTAGAGACAGGCGGAACATGGTGAGGCAACATGAACAGCCAGAGATTGACGAGCTGTGTTACGGTTCTAGTTTGGGAGCAGGATCTAATTATCTAGTGTTTGAAGTATTGACAGATTTGTCTCAAGTGCCTGGTTACAGCATATGTGGGTTGAGGACCTGAGGAATAGATCACCTCACGGCCTTTGAGAATCGAATGAGCACACATTAGTATCATTGAGCTGTTCTCCGCTTAGCTTGCATTCCAAAGAAGTTATTCGCGGCCTTCTTGGACAGCCACATTGAGGGCTTCATCCTTCTAACAGATGACGGCTCAGACTGAAATCTACTTCTCAAAGTGTGGTCGGAATAAACTTTCATAAAATTCAGAGCATGTGGGGGGAGTCTTAAAACTAACCCGAGGAGCGGTAGGAAACTGATGGTTTTCGTGTCAATGGTATCAGTTTCCAACGCATTGGGGACAGTATTGACAGCAAGCGGTTTCATGTTCCGCTGTAACTATGGATTAAATAGTGGTGTCAACGGAAGATTTATTGGTTCGGAAAATGTGTCAAACGGTCGCCAACTGAAACTTCTCAACATTGTCCAATATCAAACACAGAGACATACTCAATTGTCCCATCATGAGGTATGAGGACGAGTTTGGAAATCAGTGCGCTCCATTGTTGATATGAATATACATCCCGGATTTTGTGGGTTTCATTCAGTTCATATTTCTGCTCGCAAACATTTCAAGACAGTAGGTTTGATGCATAACTCTCCTCTTCTCCAGGAAGCACAGTCTCTTACGGGATGATGAAATGTACATGAGAAGATTCAGTTAGGTGCTTCTCAACCAATGCGACAGAATCTTCCTGTTCATTTCTGATGTGTTTTTATCTCCTGTATAAAATGTGTTGTTTCCGAGACATTCGTGGTGAATTACGTCGTTCCATGTGAAATTAGGAGTGGATTACGTGGTCTCGGGTTGATTCAGTGGTGAACTACGTGGTTCAGAGTTACTATAGGGACGGATTAGGGTGTGCGAAATGGGCCAGTCAGAAAACTGGTGCACCACACATGTTAAGGCTACGTTGTAGATTGTGACCCAAATCCCTGATCTGTGGATTGGTGCATTAGACGGAATTGTGGATTTCGCATCATCCACCCCTAACTGTGTCAGCAGAGTGGAGTCCGATCATGAAATACTTATTGCGTAACCAACATCGGAAGATGTCTCTGCTCCACGCTGAATAATCGTGTAATTGTGTGAACTGAGGACAACGCACCAGCGTTGCACCGTGTGGACAGCTGACTTGCTAGGATGACAGAAATTTTCAGACTGCCTGATTTGTCGCCCTAGTGAATGACAGTCCAAAATTGTGCATGTGAAGTATTTTGACAGTCCAACAGTGTGTCAGGTTGGATCTGAGAACACCCACGTTTAGCATCAGACAGACGACGATGAATGCATGTAACAGGTTTGCCGTGTTGTTTAAGAATCCAATGTATTTCAGTGAACAAAGAAAGAGTGATTTGAATCCGGTTGCAACAAACAGATTTGTGAAAGCTGTGCAACCGCACAATAAAGAAAAATTTCACATTCTCATGCGATTCTTTTGCAACACTTGAAACCGTAAGACAAGTGTCAGTCTGGAAAGCTCCCTAGGTTTCCAATGTGAATGAGAAAGTTTCTTTGAAACACCCCACAGCAATAAAGTGTGAAAATAAGCGGAGGGTAAGCATGTAGTTGAGCACTGGACTGGTTGCAACATTGTATAAACTTGTGGTGGTACAACCAGATAACAAGCACCAGCCAATTCCACGATGCGCCGATCCAGATGATCGGTAGATCTTTAGAAGACAGAGGTGTTTTGGTGAACAGTCTGTTTTCGTTCATTCGTCATCGGGTCGGTCACGTAACATTTTGTATCGTCATGGTTGTCAATCGAACAAAATTGAGAGCAATTAGTTGCACACTTACTTCGATCGGTTGTGAATTGGAGGATAATTAGGTGTCAAGATTGACCTGCGGATTTGTCAATTGGGTAACGGGGAGCCATGGTAACCGTAGGGCCTGAACAAACTTCTTCTGAACACACAGCTGCGGATTGCCCAACCAAATTCCGATCGCTTCCACGGTAGCCAGAATACGAAATTTGACTCCTCTGGATTGACGAGTGGGTAAGCGGTAAGTGGGCTGGAAAACCACTTCCGGTGATACTTGGTGCCCTGAGTCAACAAGCTGCACCCGAATTCCACTCAAAATGGACTTCACCTCGACCTTATTCAGCCCTGTGGGGTGGTGCTCATGTATCTTCGGAGAGCCAGGTGTGGTTGTTTGACAAACATGACCTGCTTCACAGGAGCATGTGAAAGAGTGAACACAAGGTGAGGTCACATGTATAGATGTACATGGACTACCAAGTAGGACCTGAACGAGATTCGCAGTTGTGCATCACTGTAAGGCTTTTCAGTTGCGTTCATTATTCTACCAAAGTGATATGCCATTCGGAGTGTCTTACGACATGTAACTGCAGGGTTTACGTAAAGTTGAAAATTGCCAGCGTTATTTTGAGGGTAAACCGATCCAATTGAAATAACACTTCAGGGTACGTATTCACGCCCAGAGGTTTGTAAGTAGGCAATTTCAAAAATGATAATGAGCAAGTTGATTTGGACGCCGGTTCCTGATTCAGCTGAAAATGTATGTTCATTGGTGTTGCTTGTTGGCAGCAGATGCGTACGACGAGTCTTTCAATTAAGGCACGTCCACTGTTGTGTTTGTGAAGATGTTGCATGATCAATTACCGTTTCCGTGTACAATTTTAATCCACCCCGTGCCAATAACGATACCACGATCCGTCATATTTTGTGGGGTGAATGCTTGTTCAGCTTTGTTACAGCAAACTGTCAAATTCCATGCCGATTTTCAGTCATCACCATTCTCAACTTTCTCTCTTCAGATCACATTCATCAATGTTACACAAGTTGGCTGCTCATATTCGCACAATTCAGCTAACATATCTATGAAAATACTTGCTGGTTGCTACTACAATCATCCGTGAGTGACATTGTCTCCAGTGTTAGTAAATATCTGAATGCCTATCCGGGCTTTGGTTGAGTAGGTGAATTGGTTTATTTAATCGAAAAACAGTCGCCTTCATTCGAACAGCACAACAACATTTAAATGCAGAACTCACCGTCAGACAAGCCAGCGAATTCCGTGGTCGAATGGTCGACAGATGATGAAGTTATACTACCGAAATCTTTACAGTCTTGTCTCATGAAGTCGGAAAAGAAATAGACCGAACTTAGTGCCGAATTCGTTCGAAGTGAACATAGACAAGTGAGATCCGGATTCCGTCAGCACGGTTACATGAACGTGTACAGAACTGATGGACACCGACATCTCTCACTGGCATGCACTACCTCTGATCCGAAAAACTGAAACATTTCCTCAATCGATCATGTCACCGAGGTTTACCCGTTATTTACACACGTGATTTGGTGCGTTATTCTGAACACATCATTGTTGTGTGTCTAGAGTCTAGCAGAATTCTCAGACGGAAAGTTTACCCGTTGAAATAAACACTTCTGTACACAATTCCCCATACAAATGCTACAAGCTGAGAGGTTTGATGGCGCTACATTCATTCATTCGATTAGATGCTTCTAACTTATTTGTTTGTGCTTGGGTGTGCACAACCACCGCACAAAATCATCGTTAACATTCTCAAAGACATGGAGGATATCATGCAGTCGGCAGTGTTCTGCGAAACAGAGAATGCGTGGCCGAAATTGATCGAAAGCCCACTGTTTTTCGTCGTGTGTTTCTGCCAGGTTGGCACATTCGTTTTCAAGCAAAAACTGGTTGGTTTATATAAAACCCCTGAATTTCGTGTGGAACTCATCGGTACAACCTGGGAGTCAGTATGTGCATTCAGCTATATGAATCGTAGGCAAGCAGCAGGTTTCCATCGATTGCACAATATCGTCTGTGCACAACAATCGAGCCGATCGATGTTTGCCGCACTAGTGACTGTAAGAAACAGGAATGGGTACTGTCTCTGGTGTGATGACCACCCGGTGGTCGTGGTGATACGTAAAGATCCACGGTGAAACTGGATGAACTCATCAGCGTCACGAAATTGAGTGCGCAATTGTGAAGCCAGAATGCAAAATTGATACTCTTGCATTGTGTTTTGCACTAAGCAACTAGCACGACGATAATGAAATCTGTTGGCTAAATCCTTCAAAAAGATCAAGCTACCCGGACTCGAGCGGTGTGAATTTAGTTCCACACAATACAGTTTCAGTGGTCCCCACCAATACTCGTCTGTCACAAGTGAAGTGGGAATTAATGTTCAACAGTACCCAGATGTGTTTGGTGTAATTGATGCACTGTAGAATTAACATGACTTAAGTAAAAATGGCGAGCATTCTGCCAACGTGTGTGCCACCAAGAAATATGTTATTTGACGCGAACGTTGACGCGACTAACTAAATCAAGGTGCATGTGGTTAGGAAAATTGGTTGGTTTGTAAATCTTCCTACGGAGTGAATACCAATGAGCAGCCATAAGTGAACAAGGTAATGTAATCTTACGAACCAAGGTCCATTGCATGAGCAACCTAACGAACGTTCCTACGATAGGAGGTGTTATCAACACCCGTTCGTACTCAAAACAGTCCAGAAGTTGACACGGATTCGGTCCACGAGGATAAAGCAAGCACCGCTGAGATTCGTTTGGAATAACCATAACACCTTTAGTTCACCTGGTCAGATTGGATAAATCATGTATACTGTTGAATCTTATACATACACAACTCAGGTGATGACAACATCTGTGCAACATCAACCAACTTACGTTTGCAGACAAGAAGATGAACAACTGCCCCACTATCGTCCCGGTTGTGTGTGTACTGCAAGCGCGTTCATTATGTGTTCACTCGTTTGCTCGTATTCATCAACCACTTGTACTACATAACGTCGACTACCTGATAGAGTACGCGACCCGCAGTCTGCATAGTCAAAAGGTTGGTGTTGGTGGAACATTTCTAATCGCCAATGCTACCAATCTGACCGACTCCAATCACTGCCTGTAGTTTAAAATCAGTAACCATATTGTAGCGAGAAGGCTTCCAATAAAGCACAATCTTTTTTTCCAAATCGCTAGTCAAATGCAACGCGCGCTCTCTCGTTTGTGAGTCATTATTCCAATCCACAACACCCCCCGGTTTCCGTTCTCACGTCCTGTGCACTTCTGACCGGTTTACGTGTGTGATCGGCGCCTTCTACGAGGGGTTTTCTGCCAACCATTCCTCGGCTGTTTGTCCGATTTCGTTGATCGATGGCCCGTTCGGCTGCTCGTGCTGTCCGCCATCCATCCAATGTTGGCCTTGACTGTATTCCAACATCGGGTCGAGATCTTCCTCGAAATGTTGGAAAAACCACGCTTCCAATCTGGCCGTCTGTCGTATTTCGCCTGCCCTGCCTCGCCCGTTGGTCCGATNGCCGCGCACGTTGTTCTTGATCCGACCGCAGCAGGCTTTTGAAAGTACCTCCCCGCATTGAGGTATTCGGCTGAACGTTCGAAAACTCGCACCTCCGGCCTGACAATCCAACACACTCGCTCCTTCTTCAAGGAACTTGCCACGATTGTGCCAGGGTGCTAAGTTTGCAGCATTGATCCATCGCCCACGAGGACCTTGGTTGATTTGGCGGCCCGTATTCCTGCAGTCCGTGATGGTAAATGGTCAATTCCACCGCCTTCTGAATTTTCCCGCACCGGGCCGGATGCTTCTGGTCTGCTGTAGTCTCTTACTTTCACTTGGTCTCCGATCCTGAACGGGTGCCATTTATGTGTGCTTCTTGTCGTACCTTCGCTTATTTCGTCGTTGCCTTTCTGTTGTTCGTTCACGCGCACGGTGTTTCAGGTTTTGTCGTTCTTGGGGTGATAACTGCAGCGATTTAAACAGCACAATTCTCATCGTTTCTCACATTTTCTTTCACCTTCTTCAAATTCACATGTACACTCGTTTAAATCACGTGAGTTGATTCAGTTAACAAAAATACACACTTTCAAGTTCGCGAACCCTGTGTTCTCCCTCTGTGTTCGTTGTCACGTGTGTACGGATTTTTGAGAGTTAACGGCTAACGGAATCCGCATTTATTTCAGCACATTTCCAAATTCATCGGTCGTCGGAATCATCTTCGTTGTGACTTCTGAAGTTACGTAGAGCTATGCGACAGATCGATTAGATACTTCATTCTGTGGGGTGGAACTCTAGACGACGCACCTTCACGAACTACTGTGAGTCAGCCGTTCTCATTTTTATCACTTCTTGACTTCGTATTCACACCTGAACTGTATACAGCGTTTAGATCCACTACATAATTTGGTGAGCCCGAATTTCTTTTCGTTTTGCCCATTGTACATATATATACCTTTTTTGGTTGCGTTATCGCTAAGCTCAGAACTCCCAGCGTTTTTGCAATGATTTCCGATTCCGACGCTGGTTTGTTCTCCGAAAACGCTATTAATCTTAAATCACCTGCGTTTGGTATTTCCAACCCCCGCATTTGGTTCACTCAAGCAGAAGCATTTTTCCGTTTCCGTAAGATTACTTCCGAGGCCACCATGTTCTCTTACGTCGCTACACAGTTGCCCACTGACATCGCCTTCGAGGTCATTGATATACTCGACCCCATGCCAGACGATTCTCCATATGATAAGCTGAAGGCTGCTATTTTAAAGCGTACCACGGCTTCAGACGAAGCCAAGCTGCAACAGTTACTTTCTGGTGTCGAGTTAGGTGATCGCACCCCCTCTCAATTACTCCGCCACATGAGATCTCTGGTTGGCGATAATAACATAGGTGGCTCAATCCTCAGGCAAATATGGACGAAATGCCTCCCACTCAATACTTCCGTTATTTTGTCCGTACAAGATCCTGACACTCCACTAGAAAAGTTAGCAGAGACGGCAGACAAGGTCCACAAATGTTTCTTTAAACGTTCCATCAGTCATGTACGTGAACCTTCCCCTCGCACTGACGCACAACAGAATACTCTGAATAACCTCCAGCGCCAGGTGTCTCGGCTGACACTTACTGTGAATAACTTAGCTGGACGCCTTATGAA
>QNGE01002892.1:0-31728 GCA_008508345.1 Paragonimus westermani
GTTCGGACTGCACAATACAAGGCGTAACCATATGATAATGTTAACATCGTTGCCCGTCTTCTTGTTGTGCCTTGCATCGGCTGTAGTACTGGTTCGGCCTAAGTTTTACAGTTTTCTATTGCGCCATTTTATGCTCCATCCATTTGGGCTCCGTTCAGCTGAATTTGCTGGACCGGCTTTGCGACTTTTGCGTTAGTAATTGGAGCGGTATACCGCGAACAGGTGATCGGTCTGTAAATAACTTTAATTTTGTAAAGTCGATTACTTAGCAAAGATGCGAATGCAAAAATTTTGGGCCTCGCCAGATTTGATCCAGTTACTGCAAAGGTATGCAAATATGCATCCATGTGTGAATCTTTTGAGTCCACGACGTGGTCTCGTAACTCAGCTGATAGAGCGGCTGACGGGTTTGAATATGCTGTTATTATCGCCTGTCAAACTCTAATATAGTCCCAAATTTTGTACAGCTTGGTCTACACTAAGCTTACTTGCAACTTGTCTATCTAATTTCAGCCGTATTGATTTGAATTCTGTTCATCCTAGTGGACTACATTTTCTAACAGGGCTACACCATTTCGGTCGAACCATCCACCCTTGCAAACCTTATAGGTTAAGGGGTGGTCTCACTTCAGCAGATTGCATTTCTGGGTGTGGTTTTGCATAGTTCCACCTCTACAACGCAGCATATCATCAGAATTTAAAACCGATCTCCCGGTAAGAGTTACATGCCGGCGTAAAAATTAGTAACACTGCATCTCCTATGGTCAGCGGACCTCTGAGTAACGGTTTTGCATAGCTTTGTAAGATGAATGCTTATCCTACAAATTATTAGTCGTTTGCATATTAGAATTGACAAGTATTCTTCAGATGCATTGAAAAAATAGTCATCGTAAACATTATGAAGGTTATAAATAAACGAAAATTCCTTTCCATTCTCACAATCTGTCCACACAGGTCAGTAGGTTAATGGGGACGCAACATATGAAGTAACTGATAAAGCCGCTGGTTTAGTAAGATCACAAAGTTACAGCTGCCGTATGTACACGTTAATTTTTCCAGGGAAGACTTGCATTTTTCTAGAACTGGGCCAAAATTGGAAGTCGGACACTCGGACGGATATCTTTGGTATACCGAACCAGTGGACACAACAATATACGTTCCGGCCCTCAAATTTATTCACTCCCTGAAGAACCTCCCACCCCACTGCGTGCAATAAGGAAGAAGCGGTGTGAACAACTAGAAAGCCACTTCCGCAGTGGTTTCATAGTGATTATCAGGGCTGTTGGATTGATACAATTGTTTAATGTAATGATCCACAATCCGAGCAGATGGTTTGGAGAGCCCACACGATATTCGATCCAATGATGAATACCCAGAAAGTAGTATATACGATCGTATATGTGGGTAATGAGGAACAACGTTTGCATCATGGATGTCGCGATGGTTAGTGATTTGGCCAGTTGACGTTGACGCTTTCCTTTACGGCCTATCGGTTGTACTTCGGTACCCTTTTCCACGATTCTCAAAACAATCATCTGCGGTTTACGCAAAACGTTGATCACTTTACCATAAATTGCTATCAGGATCACACATGGAATCAGATAGGAGAGTAGCGGCCATCCGACGGAATCTACCTGAATAAGTGAATCTATCCAGTTTCCGTGTTTATTATGTGAGGGAATACACCGGTTTTCCCGGTAATCCAATAAGAGCAGGTTGATTGATGCAAGTGAGATGGAGTAGATTGCAATACACGTGTAGCACAATGCGATATAAACAGTTTGATGGTTCTGATAAATGCTGTTAAAGACCACCGCGATCAGTCGATCCAGCGCTGTACAAACCAGGTTGCTTATACTCATTAGAACAAATAACCAGAAGATGAAGTAGGAAAACCAAATACGGCAGAGAATATTATCCAGTGTATGATAACCGGTGTACCCCAGCCCCGGCTTCATAGCCTTCAACAATGCACATATACAGGTGAGGCAGTCGAACGCGCATTGTGTAAGCAACAGCTTCGTGGTTAGTTGGGATCCCAGATGAATATGAGCTATCGCCACGAATACAATAATATTCATAGGAATTCCAACCATTTGTATAAGGATGGCGAAATAATGCATCCAAGGAGGCATCGGATCAACAGGACCAAATTCGGAACTGGTATTTGACCTATCCATTTGTCTTGGTTTGTTAGGAAAGCCGTGGTTCCGGCGAGACTAAATGAAAAGAGATGTGTAGCAAAATAAACTACAAAGGTTTCACCAATAGAAATCAAGTCGTTTGACACAACGCGTGATTGGTTGGATTGGGTTATTTTTTGCTGTCGAATAAGAATGGGTATACCACAAGAATTCAGACGTGATGATTTTCCCACGAATTTCTATCCGCAAATCGTCAATTATCAACAAAATGAACTCTGCACCGGCATATACACTTCTTCAGAGTTGCCTCCTATTGAGCTGGCCGATAAATTTGTTCAATGGAAACTTCTATTTTAACGGACCGTTTGGTTCCAAATCTATGGACACCATTTACCTCAGTATGTGCTAAAAAGTTGCCGGAATAATCATCACGAACTGAGACTAGGACCTTATAGTGAAGTTTACCTACAAGAAACTGTTTCGAAACGTGGTTTAATTGCTGAATCTACGTACCTTATCTTCAGTGTGTTCATAGAATATCGTTTTGATCAGGCTGACTGATATTTGTTACCAAATGGTTGGACGGTCAAAGTTGTTTCCTTAGCTTTTCACGAGAACAACCCACAAGATGAATTGGTACAGAAACTGGAGGTTTAAATTGATCATCCGTCAACTTCGAACTAATCGACACACCGACCATATATACTTCATCCGAAATCCAGCTTCTTGTTCGTTTTGCAGAGAAGAATACGGATTGGTTTTTCTTGAAGTAAAAATGAGTCAATTGAGTAAACAGTGACTAACGTAATGAATAACATTCCTATGAAGGCAGCAGCTAGAATGTGCGACTGACAGTGAATTATCCGAGCAGGTTCCTTTGTAAACTCGTTGTTTGCATAGACTTACAAGACCAACACAGGTAGAACACAGAGTACCAGATAATTAGTTCAAGGAAGTAACCTATGCTTGTTAGTGTGAATCTCCAAGTCCCTGTTAACAGTAACTCATCTTTAAGGTTTTTTTACGGATGATGCAATTGTGCCCAGCATGTCGCATTTACTCGAGTAGGAGGTGGAACGTGTTTAAAAGACGGATATACTAGGTTCGTGAATATTTCTGTGTATCCAGACGTGGTGTAGTAGAACAGTTTGTTGTTGCAACCTTACTTTTGACCGTTTACTATGCAAAACGCTCCGGCATATCTGTCTCCAACATCCTCAACACTCGGTCGATAAACGCATTTTCACAATTACAAGTGTATTATTGATGCGTTAAATACCGCTGATGAGCGATACTACGGGTGCTGTGTAGACACGTTTGATGATAATTTTGCTGTTTATGGTACCATAATCTCCTTTTGGTGGTAACAACACGCAAGAAGGAGCATGTAACCTTGCGCCAATCGGTTTTTTGCTGTTTCAGAGTTTCATCTAACCAGCAGTTTAATGGTCGAAAGATGAACTGGAATCGCGTTTCGGTCTTACTGTAACCCACATGCCTGGCGTATTCCTGTTCCAATCTGGAGGAAAACTCAAATCTGTGCGTTGACAGCTTATGTCTTGGCCTTTTATGCCAACACGGGTTGGGCGTGTTTAAACTAGTGTAATTGGGGTTCTGATTAATGTGCTAAATATGTAAACAAAAGACTGTATTTCATCCGCCGGTATGAACTCGAACATATAACAGTGACGGACTCCGACAATAATGAAACCTGAGCCCAGCTCTCCAGTGTTAAGTTTGCGACTGTGACAAAATGTGAATGGTGTTGAACCAGCAAGCTTCCAGGCAGGGAGATTACTTTAACAACATCTGAAACTGATTAGCCGTTTCCAACTGAACCTGGTGAACATGAGTAGAATGGCGGTAAACGCTTACGAAATCAAACTTTCTACTAATTCTGTCAAACATTTTTCTGAGCTTGTTATTCTTTTCGCCTAAGCCCACTATCTGCAGGGAACTGTTTCGGAACAAGGTTGCGTAATATTGTTCATTAAACACAGACCATCAAGGTGTATGACGTACCCAGTCAGCAAAACAAAGGTGACTCAAGATAAGCCACCAACCATGTTAGAAAATAGTAAAGTGGTCAACGTGCAGTTATCTGGTTGCTGCCTGACGACTCACTGTTAACAGTGTTCTTTAGGGGTTCAACGAAGGTATGACTGTTGTCTTTCATGCCTATTAACTGCGGACAGATAGTTTGGCACAAAAGTGTATTGTCCAACAAGAATATTTCTATGTGATTCCCATGCACTTTTACATGGCGGTTTTCACCATACCTCCTCAAACGTGCGGAGTCTTTCTTCAGCGGTTAGTCTGGCAACAAAATATCAACGAAACGCATTTGCTTTGTACGACATTTTCTACACCACTGACAGGTCATTCACATTGTACGACAAAATAAAATCACTTTCCTACAGAGATTTACAGATTCTATACACTATGGGATGATGTAGATGTCGTCATAGAATAGAAAACCATCTATAGTCTGATGTCGAAGTGGTCAGGTGTGATTGGCGTGGAACAAACGGCTTTACAGATGCATCAGCCGTTCATCCAAAGTAAATGGAAAGTCGGAATTTTCCCCCAAAATTTATAATGATGAATTCCCAACTTTCGATCGGTTGTACAGAGGAGTCTACGACTATCCCAGATCGACTGGATTTGTCAGTTAAAACATACTTTTGTCTGGCAAAACATATCCAGACTGACGATATCCGTGAGGACGGTTTGAAAACTTTATCACTCGACCAAAACTTATTGAAATGTTTCTCTCCACTGAGTCCGCATGTATAGAATATACTCGAAACGGTTTTTATTTTCCTCTGTAATAAGCCGTGCTTTATTCGGGTTTCACACAATTCTGATCAATTTTCACTTGCCTGCTAAACACTATTGTGAATAGATAGTTCTCAAAAGTCATTTGTCAAACCAAGGCCAGGCACGTACATTTTTGTTCTCGTGCCCTTCTTCACCTTGAGTACGTTCTTTGCAAATGCTGTTCGTACTGTTGAGTTCTTGTCATATGTAGCTAATCTCCCTCCTATTAAAGATCGTTCGTTTGAAGTTGCCTATAAAGTATATCATCGTCCATTTTTTATATTAAAAACTCGCCTGCCTTGCTGTTTACAAGTAATTAAAGCACGACACGCGATGACGAGGTCGTTTGCTGAAACAATGTATCTGAATACTGATCACAATGACATTCTAAAGTATCATTTGTTTGTCAGTGACAAAACAAAACTGCATAGTACAACACACATTGCAGTCTGTGTTTCTGTCCTCCGGTTTTGTAGCTCTAAGGGTGGTCAAGAGAGCTTATAAGCACAAAATACTGTTGTCTATTCTGTTGACAGTTTCACGTTTAACATGGTTGAAACCGAATCCACATAATTTGACAGAATGAAATGGTAAAGCTTACTGTTTCAGAGGGAAGTGGGCGAAATTAGGAACATTTGGATTAACACTACTTTTGGATTTGAGAAGTAGATGGAAGGCAGGCAAACGGAAGAATTGGTTCCTCCAGTTTTATCACTAGGGTAAAGACGCAGTCGGGTTAGACCACTTTTCAGCTTTTGGTGAACAGAATGACCTTTGACAGAGGGTAGCCACATATTTTTCCTGTAACATTAAAACTTCATTTTCGCCATGCACTATGCTCAGATTTAAAGGCAGTCGCTTGCGATATCACAAGCTAGAACGGATTTCACATTGCGTAACAAAGAAAATGGTAGGCTAACCTGTGCGTTTTCTGGCTCAGAATCTCCCCGTAGGGTTGTTCACAAGACTTGCAAAGTTATACAATTTCGTTTGTCGTCACTGCGCCGCTTTTTCCCATAATGCGAGAAGTGCCTGTTTTGTATCAGTCATTCGAAAGCTGAGGGTTTACTCTATTGGCGATCGCGATCATTTTCAAACATCTCCGATGTAAGTGACCGCCTAAAAGTGAACATCAGCAGAACAACGGTGTAAGCTGTAAGTGGTTTGACACACCTATTATTTCATCCTTACAGTCACACTAGAAAATAATACTGATGAATAAAACTGGGTTCCATGGTGTGTCCATGACCTGTTTTTCTGTTCTGACTAGAAACTGAAGATAAAAGTCATCTTACGTTGACTAGCATTCCGTTCCTTTTAGGTGTTTTAATATTATTGGAAATTCGCGGATTTCAAGGTGTCATCAGCCGGATTCCAGAGAGTTAACAGCCTCTTTTGATAGATCCATTCAGTTGACTTCCTATGAGACGGTTTTTTGAACATTTCAGGAATTACTTGCGCTTTGGTGAACAATACGACCAAATGCGTCTGCAACAAAATGTCATACTTGACACAACACGACAGATGCACTGTGAAATCAACGTAGCTCGTTAATGCTGAACTGTTAAGACGCATCTACTGGCTAGTCACTGATGAATGCAATATAAGAGAAGACAGTTTCTTTTAAAAGCCAAGCCTGACGAATGCTTTCTTCAAGGAAGGCACGTCACCAATGGAGGCTGGATGCCCAAATGCGGGTGCGTGAACTTATGTCCTCTCCAAGAGATACTGATAGGCAATTTTGTGGGTTTCTGTGAGAAAAAAGGGTACCCAACTCTGGAATACCTCGAAATACTAAGACGCAGTATATAAGTGTGGGATAAACTATATTGATGGAGTGGAAAAAACGCATAATGCCGTGTACCCATAATGCATTGGCCGAGGGCCATTTGACGAGCGTCCTTAACATAGTTGTAGTGAAAAAAGTGTCACTTGTCAATCTAAAAACAAAGGAATCCATATAATTGCTTAAACACAAACAACCAACGAATGACTACTTCCATTCAGTACGTTGCAAGGTATAACAGCACAGAAGAAATGTCGACTCTGTGTGTGCTAAAAATTACCGATTTGTTTTGCTGTTACGTGCAGTGGGAGGATTTTAGTGGATTTCGTCCCTCCAACTTAGTAGACAAAGTATAGGTACACATATTCTAGCGTTGTCACATCACATACAACATAAACACATTAATTTCATTGCTCGACTGCAACGTTAGCTAAGCTGTGATTTACCACCATGGTGAAATTGAGCATTTTTGCTATGGGAAAAAGTGATTGTTAGTTAAATTTCGCTTATGAATCGTGAAGAGAAAAGTGACGTTTTCTATCATTGATTCATGGAGTTTTGAACAATACCATTAGAACGCGAAAACTGGCAGATGCAAGCATTTCGTATTGACTCGTAAGTTTTGTCAAATTAGGGTCAAAAATACTTCAGTAATAAAAACGAGATAAATGCAAGCAACAAGACGGTTAGTGAATTACGCTTGATGAAACTTGAATTACGAGGGGAACCAACTTTATAAACCTTCTGATATGTGTGTGATTGCAACACAAGAAAAACTATGATTGACATTTAGGCGTTTTTTTTGCGTTTTTAGAAAAAGATCCTTTCAAGCATATCTCATTCTAAAAAAAAACCACTTTTCGCCAAATAAATGGACTAAACACTGCTTAGAACGCCCTAACTCAAGAATCATTCGTCCGGAGTTAATTTTTTATCATCTACAATAAAACAGCGTTCCGTTTTTGTTTCCTACACTTACTCTCATAACAGTCAAAAACAACCATCTTTGCCGCTGTATAGACATAAATTTCACGTTGTTTTGATGTAAGCACATGATACTGATGGCCACGTGGACTCGATATTTGAACAAATATTATTCCCTATAACCTGAGTAGCAGGAGCAGCCGCAGAGTTAAAACCACAACAGCTGTGTGTGCCAGCCATTTGGCCAACGGATCGATATGATCTGTGGAAAATGCACTGCAATTTCCACCCATCTGGTGATACAAAATAAACACACGCCTTTCACTGAATTATACGCAAAGAGAAGGTCGACTGAACATCTGCTAGAAACCCTAATAAATCCAGTTTAGCCAAAAGAACAGTTTTAGTAAATTTTCACAAATCCTTTTGCGTAACCAAGCAAAGTTAATTTACTGATCAAGTGAGTGAGGACCAAGTTTTCGCTGCAATTCTTTGAAATTTATTGCTAGAAAATAAATATATCTGATGAGTGTTTTGGCTACTTGTAGCCATGATCACCAGAACGTTCGAATGAAATGCTTCTGTAAGTATAAATTCGGATGGATTGTTCGGTTTACAACTACTTTAGCAACTAAGTAAATCTGACGTTCTGCTTTATGCCATCAGGGAGCAAATATCCCATAGAAATCAAAAAAGTACTCTTTACCCTTAGGTTTTGAGTACAACAAACTAAACGAAGGAACGTCTGTTACAACGGGACTAGAAAGTGACTGCGCATTCCAAACCCTTCGACCAAGGATTAAACGAATTTCTAGCTCCGTCTGTTGCCAGACGTAAATCGGTCACAGGTTGTCGGGTTAATCTCAGTTTGATGAACAGAGCTGAAAAGTACTAGTCATCCGCGTTCTTTAGAGGCCTGGTCACGGCACCAAATGTTGTGAATCAAGAATGTGTGGATGGCACAAGGATTGTTTACTCGGAAAAACAGTGCACGGGCAATACGTCTCAGCCGGGCCACGAGAAACACGCATTTGCAAACTATACTCATCTCAGGACGTTTCGGTCAGTGTGGACACCAATGCTTAGTTTCTCCATTTGGCAAGAGCCTTTCTATACCATGCTGATCTTCAACGACCTTTCTCCTGTTCTTTCCGTTTGTGTGTCACGGCCATTTCGACATTGAACTCCACGCTGTTGCCCCAATACTGAATAGTTGTGGTGTGAGTATTATAGTTCAACCGTCCGTTCTCGATACACTAGGTTAATCTCGAAAAGGGGCTGTTTGGAGAGTGTGTAGGAATTACTTTTGCGAAACCTCTGTCATGTGCATAAAGCGTACTGATCATAGGTTTGTTACTGACTGGGGTGATCAAATGTTAACATATCATACCATGTTCTCTTTTGGACTGTTTAACCCAGTGCTGTAATCTGCAAATTCCGAACCTCAGCAACGGTTCAGTAAACATCAAGAATGGCATAACAGTCTTCAAACAATGCTACCACAGCGAGTGGATTTGTACGCACTGAGTAGAAGAATGTCACAACGGTGCATACAAGTCAGTAGGTTCTTTTAGTCACAAAAGTTAGTCGGCGTACTCTTAGCTGTACCACCGCGTCCAACTTTTGAACACCAAGTTTAAGTGGACACCCGTTTACTAACAGTATTTAGTCTGATTAGCGTGTGTTGATCGTAAATAGTGTTGCCAGCAAATTCTTGAAGATGGTGAAAACTACTATGAAGCATTAACAAAACCGTTTATTTCGTACGTACACTTTCGTCCGCATAAATCCGTTTCGTGATGATGGTTTGTTGAAACAAGGCAATGTATACCGTTCACAACCTTTGGGCATTTTGACTTAAGATCAAAGGAATACCAGTGAGGACGGTGGACGGGGAAAACAAAAAGGGAAGTTTAGCTTCAAATTTGCATAACCATACAAATTAATGATGAGCTCGTACAAGACCAGATCTCCAAGTTCACTGCTGTTTTGGGATGTGTGTACAAATTGTAAGGCTGAGAAAGAATTGATTAGTTTTCGGTTTGCTCATTCAGGTTCCAAAATATCCGTCGACAACACAAATGATTAACAACCGAAAAAGGCTGGAAATCCTCCTTTTTGCAAGTTACATTTATAAAATATATAATCGGACTGCTTGTAATTTGGCAGAACTGGCGAAAGTCTATGAACTGCCACTAACAGTTGACAATTCGAAAATTTTAATTCCATAATTCAAGCACCTCCTTCACTGCGCTTATCGTTATTTTCCCTGAAACACACAAACTTCCGCGTACCAAATGCTGTTGCGAATGGCTACATTCTTGTCAGCTATGTAATGGTCATTGGTTCTGATCGCTTTCTGCTGCATTCTCATTCTGCGACTAAAAAATGACGTGATATTTATGTTACTGCTATGGTGTGTGAAGTCCCACAGGTGCAACCACTGCGTACACAAAACATGTCAGCATCTTGTCAGTTCTCGGTGTACATCGGTGATATGTTCCATCAGCTGTGGCCTCCAGTCCGGTTCATTCAGTCAGTCAGTCTTAAAAGGGAGGCTAGTAAGCCGATACAAAGCTGTGGCGAGCCCACACTATGCACGAGTGATCGACGTGCAGTATTCACTTACCAAATATACGTGTTGACATAATGTACAAGCTTGATATTGTCAAGTATCTACATGTGACGAGAACTTGCTTTGTCCTTAATACTCAGCATGTAAGTTATTCAAAGGTAAGGGGACATTTTTAAATGAGTACGTTCCTAGTGGATAAACTCTGGACACTCCTAAAAACTTCCCCACTTATTTCCGAAATAACGACTTCCTATGCACTGGATTTTGGGTGAGAGAAAAATTTGATACCGCGTCTTATGGACATTGAGGAGTGTTGCTATTTGTTAACGAGACTTTGATGCCATTCCTGCAATGTTCGCATGAATGGTATATTCATAATCGTTATTTTGAGGAGATAGTTTTAAGCCCTTGTCAAGATACCATTCATGAGGGTTTCTTTGACAACATCAACCGGCTGACTGCAGACAGCCAGCCAGAACAGTGAAGGTCATTGTGTATAATCCGCCCTTTTTACAACTCGTCAAATGTTTCATCGTCAGCCTTGGTGATCGGATTGTGTTCACCAATTCGTCATTAAGTAGAAAGGGCGAAGACGGACCAGAAGGAACTGCTTTGGAACGTCGTTGTTAGTAGGTACGGGTCTGACAACTCCCCACTGGCACTGTGTATATTTACATAATTAATAGTTTTGTCCTAGATTGTAATTTCTCAGCCAATTGGCTGAAGGGGTATCGAGGCAAAATGGAGTGTTTTACTCTACAGAACGCTCTGGAGAGTTCAGTAAGGATTACACCGTCAGGCAGTCCGGCCTCAACAGTCCAAGTCCCAACGTCAAGGACCGTTACTGTCCTTGGAACAAATAACTGTCTTTTACGAAAAACAGACCGATTAATGGTGAGTGATCTTCCACCTTAGGTCAGGTAGAGTCCTCAATCAAACCCTCATTACTTTAAAGGGCATTTCAAGTCAAGTTAACGGGTTGGTGATTTGTCTGATCATCTGTGAATCCACACGCAAAGATCGCCAAGCCTATCTATATCTACAGACAAAAATATAATTAGAATGAACTGTTAGTATCTTGGCCAGTTCAGCAACACGGTTTGTTAATACAGCAGGGACATCAAAATTATCATCTGTCACATTAATCGGCACAATTACGACATAGATAAGTAGTGCAGTTGAACTTCCCCTCTCCTATTTAGCTCGTTTACTTCTATCTGATGAGGTGATAATGAGTACGGATTTCTTGTGCCTGACGCTGGCGATCTGGCCACACTAGGTCAATGCGTTTAGGCATTCTGGCTGGATTTTTATTAAGATCGTCATAATGCGATTACCATCGCATTTCGTTCGACAGAGCAGCCAAATCTTTTTCCAGAACTCACATTATTCACCGAATTTTATAAAGTTGCCAGATCAACTAATTTGATATGAGAGAGTGGCAGCTGAAGTTTCGAATCTCTGAAGACACCGCAGTACAAGTGGGGATGCATGTGACAAAAGCACAAGCAGTTATCCATCTGTGCACGAAGAATCCACCAAACAGACCACCGGTATTGGCGATCGCTCACCATTTCCTGGATAGTGAATCTAAAACAAGCAAACACAGCTGTTTACGCAACTGGTAAATCCTCGCTGTTACACAGAGGCTGCCTTGATACGTTGATGTCGACCTATGTGTACAGAAAGGCTCGTTTGTTAACTTGACACTGCCATGGTAACGCCGTTATTGATGGGTGGGCACACAAAATAGCCATGTGTTCAGTTTTGCATCTGACTCAAGTTTTCCGTTTCATAATCTCTTGTCATGTAGCACATGGTTTGTAATAGACACAGACACTTGCCAGGCGGAAAGCAGTGCTCATTATTTCTTTTGAATGCTTTATTAAAAATTGCTTCCGGCAGAATGATGGTTCGCATTGTTTTCGGTCATTTATTGGTAGGATAATTCGACGTGGGCTTTTATACTTCAGCTTCTGGGTTAGCGTGAGTGACTGGATTATAGTAGCAACACCCCCGATAAAAAATTCAGAGGATCGGTTGACTTGGACCTAGTACAGGTAAAGAATACACCACAGCAACAATCTCTACCTAGTTTCATAAACGTAGGATCATCCCAAGTGTCAAAACTTAAGAGCCAAACAGGAAAAATAAATGGTGATCGCAAATGGTCGATTACAGAGATTTCTGCTAGCGTTCCGTTAAACATGCACGGTCAATCCATCCGATTCACATCAAATGACTCGAAATGTATGCGACCGCACTCTGCTACATCTACGCGGTTAGTTTTTATCAAAGCCAGGTCCTGTTCCCCTTCCGGCACACGTTCGAGGTTGATGTCGCGGACTTGGATACGGTGTCGAAAAGTCAGAATAGTTGTCTATGCGGAACCGAGCAACTTAGATCTTGAAAAACGATGTTTTTCGTAGAGAGCTAAGGGGTTTTTACCTCAGTTGTTTTACAATTTGAGCCACTTGTGCTAACGGGATCATCAAAATCGAGCTACTTGGGCACAGTTATATAGCGGTCAGGCGTACTAGACTACCAAAATGATATGATTCAAATGAGGACTAATGCATCCAATCCACCGTCAGTAAAACCCAAAGAGAAACACACAGATCTAGGGGTCGCGGATTGGGGTCTCGGTAGGTCTCATATACAGGGAGACGAATTGGAAATACTGATTCGTAGAAGTCCATGTATCTCCCACCTGCCACCATCAGTTTGTGATGCAGCAATACCTATCGTACCTTCTATGGTTCTACCGACTACAGCTCCAAAAGTTTTGTCTGAGGACCTCTGATGACCAAAATCCCGGACAACAGAGACTGACCGGCTCGTCGCTGGATGAGCCGTTAGACAAAGAATCTAGAGAAAGTCCGGAGATTTCCCCAACATCATCTCACCCATTGCCTCTCTTTGGGGACGTTCCAGAAAAAAACAAACTTCACCCCCACATTGAGAAATTCCCGCGACCAAATTTACAAAAGGCGATTTTCCACCTGAAGGAAACAACAAGACGACTCCTTACTATTATGATCAAAACCAGCCAGCACCCACGCGAGCTAAATTTGGACATATACAAAACCTGTACATTCGAATGAAGCGGAACGCAGAATTAACGCTAGTTGACTTCTGATAGAGAAAATAGCTTGATAACAATGAACAGAAATAGTTTGAGTCACGCGGTCCTTGTTAACTAAGCTCTCAGTGACAACTGTTCTCCTGGAAGTGTGAATCCGTGTCACGAAGTCATCAAGATTCTCCGTTCCCATGAGAAATCTGCGTCCGATCATGGCTCTTCTATACTCTTTGAAGTGATCTGTCTCACAGCTTGATCCATGTCAACATTTTCAACTTTTCTTTCAGTAGGGAACAGTTTCCATCCAAGTTGAGCATTACTAGTGTAGCATTTGCACCCGAAGGCTCCACCCCGCTGACACGATCTGAATTCCGCTCTAATTTTGTTTGTTCGATGATCGTAAGTTGTTGTTTTCATGAGATTCCATAGTCTCTGAGCCCCCTGTTTTTCTTAGGGCCGGCAATGACCTCGATTTCTACAAAAAGACGGGATATTCAAGCTGAAAACCATTCCCCACAACTTGCTTCGATCTCCTCACACGACCAGCCGGCAAACATTTGGTGAGATACGTGATGACTCTAATGACAGCAGTTACTATCTCATCTTCATTTAATGTTTAAATTAACTACGTATGTTTAGTTTACAACTTCAGTAGATTTCATTTTGAAATCTGAGCTTTTCGCGGAAGATTTATTCGTCAAAAAGACCCTCTCTTCTCCGGTTTGTTTGCGGTGACCTTAAATGAACTTCTTTCCATTTCTACTTTGCAGTAACTACACCCGACAATTCACTGAACAGTCTTGTGACTACATATTAGTTCCTGTGATCTGCTTCGTCCAGAGGGAAATTGGAAATCAAACTCGATCGTCTAGATATATCGTTATGCTGGAAGGAAATCTTGTTAACAATTACAGTCACCGGTCACTCACCAATTAAACATGAGTTGAAATAAGCGCCACTGAAACCCCAGCAGATATTCGAAATCTTGTAAAAGAATCTACTGCAGAGATTGACTTATCATTGCAGTTCAGTTAAGACAATTTCCTACTTAAATTGAGCTGTATGTTATTTCAGCGGTGTTAGTCCCGGTGGTTTCGGAATACCTCAATTTCATACGACTCTACGTAGAACATCTAATATTGGAAACATTTTCCAACAAGAACTAGGCTGACGCAATCGACTCTGAGCGATCCCTCATTTCAGCCGTTTCATCTTGTCGTATTCACACAGATGTCAGCAGTCTGGAAGATTACTATGACCAGAGAAGAAGCAAACGTAACACGAAGTGAAGATTCTTACAACACACTAGAAGTTACGTGATTGTGATATTTTCCTACGGTGACCCTGTTACACGATCTGGTTACAGAACTCCGCCAGCATCGTTTCCCGATCATACATTAGAGGTAAGCAACTTCGAGATGGCGTATTGTCACTGAAAATCCGTCGCTCACCTGAGCGTCTAAAGTCAAAGAAAGAGCTGAAACGCCGATGTACCACTAACCTTGGAAGTCCCACAAGTCCTGTTCATACCCTCTTACCCACTCTGACAGATGAAAACGACACAACGTTAGGGCTGCACCAACCGTTCGTCAGCTGATCAACATGAACCTATCAAAGAGTCCGGAACCACATATCCTTTCAAAAGACTCATTTCGTAATCCAGACTCTTTGTGTTCAAAGAGAGTACAACCATTTTGCTGACAACAACTTATTCAGAGTGAAATCCACGATCAAACCGAAAAGGAATAAATGCAGTTCTCAAGCAGTAGCTCAGTGCACATCTGCACTCATTTATTCCTTGTACTGAACTTTCCTTAAAATGTCGCAGTTTCATCAAACACAGTAACAAACTTTTCATAGGTCCATCATTACAATTCTTCCAACAAATATGCTTCTGAAAATGCGTTGACCCAGATAGTGATATGGCATCCATTCAGGACTCTCAGAGTGTTTGATTCATAGGCGAGGGGTGCTTAATACACGTATGACTCAGCGATATTTATATACTTCAAGAAGACTCTACTTCTGCTGAGCAAACCTAAATACGCACAATGTAAAGCTTCACTCACATTATCTAATCATGAATCCCACTTGAGCAAAGGCAGTATAATCCATCTTAGCGAACTGCGTAAATCGCAGATTTAAGAAATTGTGCTAAACGTTAAAAATAAATTATGTTTTTCGCAAGACTTCCACAGGGAGTAAACGCTCACATAGTTTTGTCCCATCTTCATTCTCACCTGCCTGCCCTATAGTTAGCGCGTTTGTTCGTCGAATCTCTCAAGCCATGCGTTTTACTCTATGGATCATTGCTTCTATTGGAAAATGATCTTTGTCTCCCGCGAATGCTTATACCTACTAAAGATTTCTTTTTATTCAGGCACATGGAATAGGATAGACGAAATGTCAAAGCGATCCCTTAACTTGGTCAATGAAAGGGAAACTTGAAGTAGGAGATCAAGAAGAAGTTGAAGACGTTATCTGGGGTAAGCTTCCCTTTCTCAGTAACAAATATCGCTCAACCTCAAGATTAAATCATAAATCTCAGAGACAGGTTTCTTTTCCTTTCAGGCGGAGTTTCTTACGAAACTTTGTTAGCATTTTTGACTTCAAACATATGACGGTGAGTCGTTTGTGTCATTCTTTAGGGGCTGACATATACACTCATACATTTAATCAGGCGGCTTAAAGCTGGGGTCTGTTTTCCCTCTACAAAGAACACTCTTGTACTAGGCAGAGCTTTGCATTCTTTTAGGTGTACTTCGTAGCCATCGAACATTGTAGACAATGTTTCACTGAATGAGTTTTAATACTTCAAAATGAATGTGGTCTCCTCGAATTTGGACTATTTTGGAGTTTATGGAAAGGAACACGACCTCTGTGACCACGTCCATCGCATTGTTTCTAAATGAAAGTTTGTTACGTTAAATATGATGTTAGTTCAGAAAGTGGATCGAACGGATAAATGTTTAGAGGTTACATCCAAGTGGCTAGGTGAGAATGAAAACGGTTCCATTAGATGATGGGCTCGCAACTAAGCGTGAACTGTATGAAGTCGGTTATTATCATTTTGACTGGTAACAATATACCCGTGTAGAAAAGGTATCTTTGGTCTAGGAGAATTTGGAAATGGACAATAATAATATTCTTTGTTGCTGACCGGTTCTTAACTGCCTCGATGATTGCCATAATTTCGTACACGAGGAAATATACAGGCATATACCTGACAAATTGTACGGGAACCTAAATGTAGTATAGCCCAAAATCGCCGTGAAAACATGAAACTATCAGATCAAGATTGTAATTCTCGTCAGGCAAAGAAAATGCAAGAAAGTAGTTTAATGTAGAAGTGTTTAGACGGCAGCTTAGAAGTACATAAGAACAGTTAGTTGAGAGAACTACAAAAGTTATTAAGGAGAATAAGCTGTCAATAAAACCAATGGCCTCAGTCTATTTGACGTACGGTGGTCGACCTTAAGTCGATTACGCTTATTTGTAAAAATAACCAGCTGAGTTGCACTTTTATCGGTCTTTGTGTGCTTGACCTACTACCCATCACCAACAGATTGAGTTGGTCACCTAAGCAGATGTGCCGCAAATATTTTCAAGTTTTTAAACTATAAAATTCGTCTGAATAAAAAACTGGATGACCGACTGCTCACAGGTCATTCTGAAATTACGAACTCTTAATTGACCGTAAGTTATCTCGACAGTTCACATGGGCATTCTGACAGTCAGAATAAATGAGTCGACTTTTCCTAAACGCATTGGTAGCTGTGGAAGACATAGCGAAATTTTCTGTTACTCGATATTAACTACCGATATGAACTCTTATTACAGTTTCCCGATTTGGCAGCTGTCAGTCTCACCTAGGTAACAGGTTTGTTTGATAATTTACCAGCAAACCACACTCAAATGTATTTCGCCTCTACCTGATGATTCATCACTGAAAAATTTTGTGAGTTAAGTAAACAGTCCTCACATGAGATTTCTCAATATTAGTCCTCAGCGAACAGGATTCATGAGTCGATATTATTGGAAATTTTATGAGCCGGCGGGCACTTGGACAACATACAACAACGTACAACATACATGGTTGACGATGTTTTCGCATTCAGGTAGATTTTGTTTGACTTGTGTGTTTCACATAAACAATTTTATGCTTAGGCAGAACAACGAAACGTTAGAGGGGTTAATAAACTACCCAGAAAAGTCATATTTTTGGGACTTTTCTACGAGCACATTTGCAGTTCTCAACTGGACTTTCATAGCGGTTCACTGAAAGCTTGCGAACATGTGTCCACAGCAGAGTGAAGTTTTGGTACTGTCATCAGGTCTCAGGAAATCCGCAGGTTTTGACGTCGACCAGCTTTCACCCAGTTGACGTTCACACTGAAGTGAATGACCCATTGAATGAACAGGTCGTTCACTGACCACAACGGAAGAAGATCGAGTGATGTTCACAAAACTGAGGGTTTCCTGAATGAAAAATCATTCGGCCTAATAAATTCAGCTTCTTACAAAATTGGGTGTCGGAATATAAGTTCATCAGTGAAGGATGCAGATAATATGAAAAACCTTAAAATTTTCCAAGTAAGCTAGTCCCGAAATTGACGTGGACATAACTCCGTGGATGAGCTATGAAAGTAGAGTTAACCATACTTAATAAAGTAGAAACCTTGAAGACTACTCACATGAGTCCCTGGTTGGATGCCTAATTGTAAAAACGCAAGGGTATTTACCGTAAAAACATTGAAACGGCAAGCTTTAGGATTAACCGACAATACCTAGGGGGATAGGAATTCAACGGTGAGTTTCAAAAACACTCGATGAAGTGTCCAAAGAAATGATCAAATGAAACACGCAATCGGGTGTACATAATGCTAAAGGATGCTGGCCGAATGCAAACTGCCATACGACAAAGTTGCTCACAAGCATGTGAAGAAAAACCACAAAATTACGCTTAGAAAAACAACAAATGTTAGAGTTGCAAATGTTAGAGTTTGTTCTTGGAAATTAGAAGGCGTAATTTTGAGTAGACTTAATTTAAACAAAACATTTTTTGGAATGTCTCTACTGTTATTTATTCCATATTGTTGCGGTATCCTCAGCTTTTCCGTCTACCATACTACGCATAGGATCAAGCTCATCAACCGGATGTGATGAAGGATTTTCCAATTGCATAGCATAAGTCTTAATGAAGCTGTATGATTGACGTTACATTCGTCCGCCAAACGATGTTAAACGACTGATTGTTTCGTGGATGTTTACTTTTCTTTAAGCTGTTCTGTGGCGTTCCCATGAACCTACACAATCAGTTAGATATAAGCTCAGTGATCTTTACGACAAAAACAGCAATATTTTCTGATGGAAAGTTGTACAGCATTGGTTACCACTTTTAGTGCTGTGCATAGAAATATGACTGTGAGATTTAGCCCAAACGTCATTTGATTAGTACCAATTTATCTGTGTAGGTGACGTTTCGCATAGGAAACCCTGAACGGAAAACTGCATTGTAAGGGCTGCCAGCAGTGTAGCTGGCATGCTCATTGTGCTTCGGAAAATTCAATGAATGTCACTTTCAGTTTATGCTCTGAACTGAAGTCATACACCTTTGCTTACTTTTTGACAGTTTTTACTGTTACTTTATCCACACACGCAAAATTAGTTATATTCATTGTTCAGGACTGTGAATTTAATGATTCGTCAACTGTTCAATTTAAATGTCAGTCTATGTGAATGCATTTGCCAGATCATGACACAGATTAGGCACCAGTGCTTTCCATGCAGACATCGTTTAGTGTATTCTAACTGACTACTTATAACAATGTGCATTAGTTCAAGTGACCACTAAAGTACACACCCTTTTCTTCTAGATCACAAGATGCTACTGAGATCCATAACCGCGTCATAGTTGGGCAAATGAGATTATGATCACCATCACGATGAAAATCTCATCTGCTTAATTGTGACATAACTATGGGCTCAACTGACAGCCTAAAATCTTAACGACAAACGTTTTGTTCGGACCAGTGTTGTTAACACTAATTTCTGTTCTAATACACAAATGTTCCCCCGTATATTTTGAAGACGTCCGTGTGAACAGAGTTGATTCGGTTCACTGAACGTCCGCATGTTTCGCTGTTGTTTTTAGTGGATTTCTTTACCTCATTCTAGTCAAGCACTTATCCGGCTGCATACTTCAACAATGCTTCTGTTTTTTCAAGTGGAAAATAACTGAATTTTGACATCTTTTTTCGGTGTGCCTTTCATTCGTTCATTTCCCTGCCCACACTCTATTCTGTCGATTACTTTAGCTTGTTACCTTTGCTGTCTGAAATGAGCTGATGTGAACCTGATAAATATTTGATTTACCAATACTTGCTTGTTTATTTCTTCCTGCATCTTCCATTATTTGGTCGGGTCATGCGTTTTCAGAATCAAGTCTACTGACTTTGGACGATGCTTGATGCAACTGCTGAACAGATTGTCTTCAGTGGCATTTTATTGAGCGCAACAATTCTCAGCAACCCAAAACTTCCCAAAAGATTGTTCACACTTGACTCACCCTGGGTTGTTCTATGTACTACAGACTTCTTCAACAATGTCAATCTTTTCCACACTTTCGACCGCTTTGACATTTATATCGCTCGCATTACAGAATAGCCCAAAGATTAGAAGACACATATGGATTGGTTTTGAACCGTACGCTTATCTTTGTCGGAGAACCACTAAAGTTGTGTTGTGATAAAGTTTACTGGAATGGGACAAAATATGATCTGTCTGCCGTTATGAGAACGCTCCGTATGAAAAATTCACCATTGACTCAATGACTTAGTCATTATGAAGACTATTTTGACTTGTGTCATCCGTTGGTCTTTCTGGCTGAACATGTAATTCGGGGAGTTGATCACTGGTAAGCAATCTGAGCGTTAAATTTTCAAACTAATGGACCTTTCCGTGGATGTTTAGAAGTGACACGGTTTAATTGACCTGAATCTGTCGACTCGCTGCTTGAAAGCTCTACTCGCAGTGTAAAACTGGTCAAATGGCATACCCGTCCAAACTCTTCCCATTTCATTTACGTGGTTGGTAAACCTAAAACTTCTAAAGGATCGTTTTTGTATGGAACAGAAAAATATACAGGCAGTTGAATGTGCATATTCACCTAATACGATTTCGGGAATGCTTTTACACCGTACGTGTTTGGCACTGCAGGTTAGTTTGATGTGATGCGTGTAACACTTCTAATACATGACCTGGTTATTTTTGTTGTCAGACGCTCGCCTGTTGTACAGAAACTTGGTATTCCTCATATTCGTGGTCACATAAACGGAGGCTAACCGCCAAGTTGAACAAATAAATATTAGCCAGGCAAGCAAATGAAAAAAACGCAGTGTACAATAAAAAATATGTATAACATTGTCCAATAGTCTTCACGGTTTATTTAGCAACCGATCACTACTCATAACCACAAGTGGATGACTGTTCAGACAAGATAATTCGTTTTCTATCGGTGTGAAATTAGTGGCGCAACCCTCTACATGGCTACCTCAGGAAAAATTGGCAGTAGCTGAAGTAAAATTCCCTACAAGAAGATGGCATACTAACAGAATTTAGGCAAAGCAAACCTGAGGAAGTGTATAAAATGACGAAGTGACCAATAAAATTGCGATCACTTCCTAATAAGATTCAGCTAAGGGCTAATTTCTTTCAAACATGTTGTCAAACGCGAACATTATTGTCATCAGTATCACGGTCTCACACCTTAAAATCAGTTCTACAAGTTTAATCTATCAACCATAAAGGTCTATTTTTATTAACTGGTGGAATGTTTCGTCTAGTTTTTCGGTTTGTGTTCAGTGAGATACCAAAACTTTCTAGTAGAATGTAAAAGATATTCATTGACATGTGGTCGTGAGCTCCGTTTGAATAAAGGAGCAAACGATCGTAATCTGTGCGCCAATACATGATATTGTAAGCCGCTCTTAGTAACTCTACAAAAGCATTCAGTGCTACATAATCGACGTATATCCAACACCATACTAGTATTTTCAAAATACGTTGGTGATAACCCATGTGAAACGTAAGCCGATTCACCTACACCAGCCATATTTTTACGAAATGCAATGAACTTTTATTAAAGTTCGCCCGGAAAGTATTGCCAAAACCAAATTACCTTATATTCACATTCATTAAGATCTGTGCACTCCTCCATTGAGTTCTTTGTTTTTTGGTGCCTGATGAAAAGGACCTCGATCTCACCAACTTTCACATGTTCACACTTGCCTATTGTTTCCTATGAAAGACCCCATCTGAGTGACAGGGTAGAGTGTATGGCAACAAAGTGTCGTTTGTACATCTACTCAGAACGATTGCGCAAACTGAGCAAACCGTACTAGTGTACATCTTCTTTTGACCAAAGGAATGCTACTTCGGCTATCGTGTTCCTGAGGAATACTGTCACCTTTAGGACAAATCATTCTCCCCGAGGTCATTCGCTGCAGCTAAAAAAGCAGATGGTTTGCTCATACTACAACGGACACTTTTTCAGTGTAAGAGTGTGCTTTCCAGCTGGAGCACCTCGTCTGAAGCTGTGGCTAAAGTGTTACTGATAGATGAATTCAAGCGTAGACTCCATGTGTGCACTGACAGTGCCAATCAGATTTTCCAGTCAACATGGCCATCTAGGACAATTTGATATCCAGTGTAACTTTCGTAATACCGAAGTAAGTATTTCGTTTCTTGCTGTAACGTATTTGTTTCCCGTCTGGCTGCCACGCGTGGGTCAAGTGTTCTCCTCTACATGTCAATGGAGCAGGATTTATCTCGATTTGAAACGATTCACTTCGGCTGTTTCATTTCTTCCTTACTACATTTTTTGCACTACATGTATGATCTTCCACGAAGAGCCTGAGCAAAGCGTAGAGATAAACTAATGATACCAACTATTCTAAACAAAATTTGATCGTAATTCCACGGTACTACTGAACACATTTTCAGAGTGACTAGTTAAACAACCTCAAAAGTTTCATCCGACAGATCGTTTTCGGGGAAGAAGTTACAATTTGGTGCTGGACAGGCTAAAAATGAATTGTAATTACATAATAAAGAATTCATACCCAAAAGAGATTTTCCAGGCAGTCAGCAGGTTTAAAAACAATAGAGAAGAGCCCAGCTCCAAAAAGAGGGTGCACACACCACTCAAGTAAAATACAATGACCGACAACGGGCTATTCACACAACCATCAAATTGACGTGACAAAACGAAATCGTCTAGGTGGAGGTCTAATTAACTTTCAGATAGAGGGGTGGTTGAATGTACAGGGATAAACACTTGGGGGGATGGGATCGGGCCGGATTTTCAAATGATTTTAATTCAAAAATCAATATACTACAGGCCGTCTTATTGTAACGCGCAACCGAAACCAGCGAGCGTGCACGAATTGAATTTGGGTTGTGTAACGGGGCGTGCTGTTGTGTTGTCGGTGCCGTTTTAGCTTTCGTTTGTGTAAGTCGTGTGCATGGCTTACTGGGCCTTTGGCTTATGTGTGTTCGTATTGTCTCGTTTTTCAGAACTGTTGTTCGAACCCCTACTTCGGAACAGCGTTGTCCCCTGGTGTGTCCACGTTGCCCGAAGGTTGGTCCGCGAAGTCACGGGCATCCAGAGTAGAGCCGGCTGGCCAGCATGTTACATTATGATCACCGGGCACACAGACAGATGCGCCTTAGCAATGTACGTGTTCTCTAGCCAGCCAGACTTCAATGGTTTCACTTATTCCAGTGTTGTCCTAAAGATACAGCTCTTAATGATTCAGACAAGCCAAACATCTTTGGTTGTACACAAGAGCTATGGATGAAATAAGTACTTCCAACACACAGAACAGCAGAGCAACTCATTAGAACGCATACTTCGGTAACCAAGTCTCATCTTTTTCCGACGTGGTCGGCTATTTTGTTTAGTAACTGAAAAATGGCTGTTGTAAACGTATGCTTTGAAGTGGAGTACGCTGTGTATCTACTTGGTATAGAAAATCAGAAATTTTTAGGCTACTGTTCAGTAAAGGTTTGAACAGCCGACGGACGTTTTTGTACATGATGATAAAAGTAGGCAAACGCAAATGCAATACGCAGCACAATCAATTGATTAAGTTGACTATATGGATTTCAAGTGTCTTTATTTTCCTCTTCTTCTGAATCCACTTTACATACTTGGAACGGTGTGGGTTTTGCTTGCTGTCTCTGTGCATTGTAAATCTACAGTAGTCATAAACTTTACATACATGCACTGTGCGCCAAAACGAGTGGCTCATAGCTACAAGCAGAATACTGTGTAATCCTGCGTCATAATATCAGGTCATCCATTCAGATCTATCCCAGTACACACCCACTGAAGTCCACTCCGGTTTTTATCGTACCCTGGAGATTGACTCTGAAACGAATAATCAGAACCTCTGTGAGTTTTTTAATTAGAAGAAAGTCGTGTAAGCACTTGGCATTATCTCGAAATTGTTTGTCTAATGGTCTATCAATCTTATTCTGAAAGCTAACAAGCCCCTTCAAGGTTCTGAAAAAAAAATTATGAAAAATGTTGACCTATGTGAGCGTGCCTTGCCTTTAGTGACGGTGTTAGGTATGTCACAATGAAAAACATCTGATCTGATATTTAAACAATTCAGCAACAGAATTCATTGGTTCTGACAATCGATTTTATGTATATGACATACAGAGGACCACATTATCGGCTGTTGTTAATGTGTTAGTGAATGAGCCCACTTGGCCGTTAAGGAATGTGCCAGTGGAACTCTAACTTGACAAAATTACACAAGAGACCGTGCCGTATTGATTGTGACCATAAGCTTCCGTAACGTGTCTAAATGAAGAAGGTGCCCCAGTCTATTGTGAAAAAATACATACACGCACACTCACCAAAATACACATCTGTGACGGATAAGACGATAATTTCGAATACAAGATCTGTTAGTTAAAGCGTCCAAATTTTCGTTACAGATTGAAAACCACACATTCCTTAATTCAATCTTCACTAATGCGTATACATACCGGGGCAGGGATGTAAACTTCGGACATACTGCCATAAAGCAACAGTGTTGTTAACCACACCTGATGTGTTTTGTTAAGAGCAAAATTCGCGACTGGTGCTTTTTTTCGAGAGGGATTGGTTGGAAGTTCCATAAGGACAGGAAAGATGCAAATAGTCATGAGTGGTACTCAACCTGGAACTAACCAGATCCCCGACCACTCATCAGTACTTCTAATTTTTGTCTCTACTCTTCATTTTGACATATTTCACTTGAATATAACCCACTGTAATTTAGTCTGTATTCTTTACAGAATTACAACGAAAACGCCTGAACTTCATTCTCCTGGCCAATTTCCTCAAAGTGGAAACAGTGTTTATTCCCCTGTGTCTCATCTTTCCTGCGTCCCGTACTCCACGGTAATGTAAAAACGCACTCAAAATATTCAGTCATCAAGTATTTTATTTCTCTGACCCGTGGCTTAAGCGCCGTAGTAGTGTGCGCAAGAAATTCGGCCCAAGTACAAACCACCACACTCACCGTATCACCAGTTTGCGTCCTAATGCTTAGTGTTCATACCCATAATTCAATCTTTAGTTCAGGTACGATGCAGTCGGTTAGGCAGCCATCTTCTAAGTGTAGCCTCAGTTGATGGTTTGGTCCTCTGTTAATGAAAAGTGACGGTTAACTCGTAATTAGGTTCCTCAACTCACTACTGGTATACGGCCAGTCTTATCACGATACTTTATTCGTAATGCTGATTTCTTTTAGTGAAGCCAAACTCATCAGAACCTTGGCGTGATAATTTGTTGTTTAATTGTATAGTGATCCGTCGTGCATGATACAGGCGTCTCAAAGTCTAATTTGCTTTGTTATGGTCACGACTAGCTGTTTAATGTTATATATTGAGTGAACACGAGACAATGAATAAGGAACTGGCACTACACTCTAAGTTGGTGTGCCAAGCCTCACAGGCGGAAGTACTTTTCAGCTCCCAGAATAGATGGTTATCATCAAGATTTTTGGCTCAACTTGTGCCCCTGAAAATCTTGATAGTGAACTTATTAAGGTATTGCGTCAGAATTCCGAACGGCACGACAAAATCCCTCGTCCGGTTAGTCTGAATCTCCCGATTTTAAGTGATGGCAACTTTGCACTTGAACATAACGGGAGGTCTCTCTGATCAAAAAGGTGGCTTGAAAAGTCGTGTTTGATGTTCGGCACATGTTTCAAATGATTGCCCTAAAAGCCGGTTTGTCTTTTTCGACCAAACGCTGAGCAAGACTGTTATCCTTATTAAAAATCCGGCTACTAGAGACCCAATGTTTCCGAGACATCGGTTGGAAGAACCACGATTAATAGTTGTGGGTTAGTCACATGTGGTAATACTTGTTCGCGTCTCAAAATCAAAACTGGTGACAGCATTGAAATTCTGTTTTTGGCTTAGATTCAGTGTAAGCTTTAGGAAACATTGATAGAGAAATACGGTTAGACATGGTCGGTAGCTTTTGACAGTCACCTTAAAAATTGCTGCTGTTAGAAGTGTGGTTTTGTTATTGGGTTTGTGTTGGGAAGTGATTACACGGTGGCAATTAGGATGTTATCATTATTCTATTTCAAACTTAGTCTTGGCGACGGAGGTCATTGCCGTCTAGCTGTCTGTATCTTGTGAGGGTGTCTTAACTATCTTGCTCGTCATTTCGTTATTAATCGGCGTGAAACTCGTAAAATTATCGCATTTCTGTTAATAGAAATCAGTTTAGTTTATCACACAGCTAACGCCACTTAACTAATCTTCCATGAGGATGGTTTCCGACATAGGCACCTGTCTATATTAGAGTACTTGGGAACTCCGCGGATAGATTTATTTGTAACATACGTAAAACTCGATAATTCTTGCGAGGAACTGACACAGGTCGATATAGGTTGGCCACCAGCTTCACAATACACGAATACTGGAGGAATGACACGAACGTAGACGTTTCTGAGGTGAAGGTAACCAAAAAGGTGAATTCAACGTAAACAATTTTCCAAAATATGTTTCTTTCCTATGTGTGTATCGCAAAGTGATGGAGAGGGAGGTTAGAGTTGGCTAATTTGTAATATGCATCTGTAATACGGGACAGTACTGGAATGCATGGTAAAATTACTTCATGGTAAAATTACTTCGTGAGTTTGGTGACAAATGAAGAACAGAGTGTAATATTGCACTTCCGGAACCACACCAACCGGCAAATGTTTGCGAGAAGTTTTGGAACATTTAGAGGAAAACTCACTTTTAACCCTGTTTATGTAAATTTGATGATCGGGTAGAATATGTGACCTACAGAATATTTGAGATAGCTTGCGTTAGCAAACTGTGTGATTCAACTTTGAATGTTACATGAAGTGGATTGAAAACGGAGGGAAATTAGGGGAATCGCTGCAATTTTTATATATATTCGGGAAGAAATAAATAAAGTCCTATCCAGTGGCTGAGTGGAAAAAGATGCATGTTAATCTTTGTGCAGATATACTCAACTCTGGAGAACCTTGCAGAAATCCTTACAGGAACTCGGTTTTCTGCAAACCACACTTCTCTTCGTTTTGTTAGCATCACAGTTTGCATGGATTAATATTCAACAACTAGGTATGCGTGATATATGACAAAAAGCGGACGATTACCTCAACCAGTTACGGTTTTCGGTCAAGCGTGTTCCCATCAAAATGTTGGCAAATTTTCAGATAAAACGGAGAAAAACAGTTGTTCTTCATCACAGAAGAAGCCGAGTAAGGGAGCCAGATACACTTATGTTACTTAATTGGCTGAATAATTGCAGTTACAGAGCAGAACAACCTCACTGGGTGTTACATCTTCAAACGTATGTAAAACACTACAAATCGGGGAAACATTCGCTCGCACACCAAAATAATAAGACATTATCCATTTTGGCCACGAGTTCGCGCAGTTACGACACACAGCAATTTTCACCAAGATTCTGTGCAATTGAATTCTTTTGGGCCGTGGTTACCCGAAAGCACTTTTCTAAACAGGGTTAGCGGCTCCAGTAATCACTCCAAGAAGAGGTCATATGAGACAGATACCTTTTCAAGGACAATAACCGGTCCCTACTCCCATCTACTCACCTTAACGCTGGTTTTATGCACAAGAAAATGAACTCTTATGAGAGCTTTTCACAGTGTGCAGGTGAGTTAGAAAAAGTTTGTTGAAACGTCTAGAATACCAAGAAGTCACTGAACTCATTTTCAACCATTATGGTGGTCAAACGGCACCATTTGTAACAGCATTTCACCTCAACCACTCTCATCAGTGATATGTGTGTACACCCGAATGGAGTTTCTTCACACAACAGATGAAGCACCTATCGAGTTTTGGCACGCTGTTTCCGTTACTGATTCAAGTTCAGTTGAAGACTTTATTTTCTATCACTGGATCTCACGTGGAACAACAAATCTGACAAATTACCTATAAGTAATAATACGTAATCTCGCAAGATGTAAAATAATTCGTTAGTCTCAGTCGTCTGTGACAGCGTTCATTGTTACAGTGGGAGACTGGAATGACTTGTCGAGTGTAATGCTTGATTTGGGCTTCATATATCATAAGGAGTACTGGCAATGGAAGTGATCGAGGAGTGACGCATGTGAATCTGACCCCCTGGACTAGCGGATAGTTTTCATGTTAGTTCCACCAATCCCCCACATACAGTGCGGTATACACGCGTGAGCTGATGAATACCAAAAATAATATAAGCACGAAAATGGTATCTATATGGTGGACTCAAGTTGCTAGCCTACACAATATCAGGCCTCATGGATTGTGCTCATTTTTTGACGCTCCAAGGTGATGAGCACAAACGCAGATGACTCGCAACGTAAAATAGCTAGCCTGAGGGTGAAATTTGAAAAAAAAACTTTTGTTAACTTATGCTAACGCAATATAACGTTTAGTCACTAACTAGATCTCTTAAGAATTAGTCCGTGCTTGGTTCCACCATACTGGCAGCAGTATAGTGAGTTTGACTGCCGAGGTGCCTATGGGTAAACTTAAGTTTCAAATAACTTGGGTACCAGACACATGAACTTTGCGTATGAAGACGTGCCAAACCTTTTGCTTTATCTGATGAGTGCAGCCGATGACCAAACTGATTAGAAGAGTTGTCGAAAGTAGAATTCGACTAACTGTAATCACATTTTGTGGACGATGGCAGTGGTGAAAGAAAGCAGGGCAGATTGTGGTAAACATCATCATGATACATAAAAAGGTTGCAAGCTTGTGTAACAAGGAAAACGTGTTGTACAGTCCCAGCGGGAATGATTCTCCAGCAAACTCGTCCAAATCTTCCACAGGTTCTAAGTACAATCCAGTGCCTGGATGAAGTTGTCACATCCTGTCACCAGAATGACCTGGCAATTCAGCGCGACTTTTGCCTGGCACCGAATCACCGACCGAAACATCAGTGGCAGCGAACGAATGCAGCGTTGTTCACTCTGTCGCCGGTGGATGCGACGCATCCGATCTATCAACTTGTATGGCAAAGCGGACTCGGTTTGATTTAACCAAAACACGGTCTGCGATAGTTCTTGCTGTGTTTGCTGGTAGATAATGCGCAAGGTATCCTTGTGTGGGTGCACCGTAGAGATGGTTTGGGAGCCTTGAGCCTTGTGAGTTATTGAATCTCCGACCATCAGCAAACCAGCTTGTTGTGGTCAAACGAAATCACTGCAATAGTAAACGGCGAACTCTCTTGAGGTTTGTAAGTTCAGCATTCAAGTTAGAAGCCCAACTAGTCTGTAGCTTAAAACATGGTACCAGAGACTGATAGGACTAAATAGCTTCGGTTGAGCGCTTTTCCTTATACTGAATCCACCAAATGAGAAAGGGGCATGCAAAGACACCTTAAACGCGATATAAATTCGGTAGGAATTCTTAAGGCTCGTTGGTGAATTTTGTCTCATCAGACCATACCCAAGAATGTCGTCTGTTGATTAGGTTCTCGTTTCTGGCTCACTCCAGGTAAGACCATTCGATTTCTCCTTTGAACTAAATCGTTTGCAATTGCTTACGCAAAAGTTGACAATTCTGGTCAGATGTCCCATAAGGCCGGGCATGTTGGCATTAATGACATTCACCAGATTGCGAAACCGGCTAACAAAACAGCTCTGATGCACATCATTGGGCGTTAGCAGGTGATGAACTGATCGTGGTGGTGAGGTTTGCTCGTCCAGAGCTTCTACCTTTCCAACACCGCTTCTAGGTTTACCGGTAACGGTGAATTCGGTGGTCTCAAACATATGTATACAATAAGCACACTTCTACCATTCGGAGCCACAGTAGGAAAAAATGTAGTGAATAGAGTGAATGGATGTCATCACATAATCGATGAGTGCTGGTTGGTTCACATCATAAACCGAACGACAGTGGCCCACAGCCGCCGAAAGATTTATCTGAAAACAAGCCTGGATGAACAGGTTTGAGATTCAGATAACTGTTCGGAATAGGCGTACTCACTGAAGTGTGAAACATGCTAGGATATAACTGGTAACAACTGGGACAATCACTGTGTTGGATAATACTTGGGCGCCGATGGGGTCGGTCAGCAACGAGCTCATAAAAACAACCCAACGGTTACTGGTGTACGCCTCAGTATATGTCTGAACCGTATAGAAATGGGGTAGAACAGAGGTGATTTTTGAACATTCCACGACAAAGCAGATGATAGAGGCTAACACGTCAATGCATGTGGTTAAGTGCTGTAATCACAAAACCCGTTCAAGTTAACATAATTTCCAGAAACTTAATCGCTCCCTACAAGTGAAATGAATTAGGCGAAAAAATATGTCGCAATCAGCTCCTCCCGGTTGGTGCCTGTAAACGGCCAGAAGACTAGTTGACATAGTCTTTAACTGACAAACCATATCAGGCTTTGCTCATCTCTTGAATTCACCCAGAGGTAAAACCGGTTTGGGATGCTGATCTGAAATGATTGTGGAAGAAGAAGCATCACCAGGCAGCTTACGTTTCTCTGTGCGCACCACGTTTTCACTGATCTACAAGAACACTGCTTGCTAAGCCTTTGGTTGATGCATACAGTGTGTCTGCACCTCGCTAATTGTCGTGAAGTCACGCTTTCAACGTCACATTTTAGTTCATTCATTGAGTTAGCACAAAATAAAATAGAGTACGAAGTCACCATGAGCTATGAGTTCTAGATATTTCTGTCTTTTACTCTAAACAGTTTTACTACTGAGTTTTTAAGATCTCTAGTCTTCTTGAAAAACAGTAACAATAACGACAAGCATTCCACTTCATTTGCATTAAATCCGTTAGTAAAAGCTGACTATTTTGGGTTTTATGTCGTCCATTTGGTGGTAGTGTTTTATGAAACACCGACGTGCGTTTGTGGCTTTTCTTTGCTTTTGCGTCACGCAACATCCCCAAACTAAGCTCAGGCACACAAACAAGTCCGTACAACCATCTCATCAAAACGTGATCAAATTCACTTGCCAAAGTTGATTTATCTCAATCGTTTGTCGGCAGGCCGATTATGAAAAGCAGCTGATCTGGGTGATAAGCCAGTTCAGACACCCCACATCCACTCAAATATACCTTGTTAATTCTGTTCTGGTTCATAAGCTACTAACACCGGATGATTGGAAAAATACAGTAATAACCACTACAGATTTCGGGAGTCTAACAGGGATCTTTCTTTCAACTAATGTTATACTTGGTATTTGACATCACAGCGGTTCAATATCTCTGTCTGAGTGTTGCAGTAAGAATATGTGCTTAAGTACGTTAGTTGCTGTATGGGCAAGAAAACTACCGAGTCGTAGAGGATTTAGATTTTTATATAAAAAGAAGTTCACCCACAACTGATCGAAGCCGTCACATTCATAGATTTTCTAAGCGACCGCTTTTGATCGGACAATCAGTGCACTACTCAAAAACGAATACGACTGAGTGTTCACAAATAATGATTCAGCCCTGCCCAATGTGAAGTCACTGGCACAGTGGTCAACACGGTTACCTCATGAAAGCGTGACTGGAGTTCTAGTCCCAGCTGTGGTGAGGATGTGTACTACTGACGAGCTCAAACGAGAGCAAAACTGGAATCTAGCAATTCTTTTCGAAAGAGGTCGACTGGATGGTCACTGAGAATGTAGCAGCTGCGACCAGTCTTAGGTGATGTTCACTTTATATAATTAATAATTTACTGATGAGTAGTCGGGGATTTAGTTTATTTTCAAGTTGACCATCACTCACATTTGATCGCAGCGTTCGCATTCAGATAGACTTTGCAGCCAGCCTCTTTCGAAAAGAAGCACTAGACTCGAGTTTCGCTCTCATTAGAGCT
>QNGE01002892.1:31842-78606 GCA_008508345.1 Paragonimus westermani
AAGGATATGCACTACTGACGAGCTCTAATGAGAGCGAAACTCGAGTCTAGTGCTTCTTTTCGAAAGAGGCTGGCTGCAAAGTCTATCTGAATGCGAACGCTGCGATCAAATGTGAGTGATGGTCAACTTGAAAATTAATAATTTCGTGAACTCAGATTCGATAATGAGCGAGTGTTTAACAAATAAACAGGTTGACAAACGTTCACATTCAACTGTACTCTGAGCATTCACACTGACTTTTGAGTCAACCCCTTCATAAATAATTACAATAATTTGTTTTCGTTGTTGAAATATATAGGTTAATCAGCAAGCTTGATGCTTTCTGTAGGTCCAGCTCCATCGATCAGTCCTGATCGTCTGGTTACCGCTTGAAGTTAACAGTTCATTTACTGTGTATCCACTCAAATCATTCGGCAGCCCGTAGCATTATCAGGCGGCTGATTTGCCAAAGCGTTTGCATACTATAAGCCAATCGTATCGATCGCACTATCATATGACAGGGGTCAGAAGTGTCGCTTCGTCTTCTGAAGATCAACTACTCGTGAAACGGCTATTCACTGTTAACAAGCTCTACATTGAGCTAAGTTCGAGGGTGGTGCACGTTTTCAGAAGGGATTGGTTGGAAACCTTTATGAATCGGAAAATTACTATCGCCTTATTAATGCACAAACCAAGCGAACTGTTGCGATGGTTAATGTAGTTGTAACTTTAGCAATCTTTTTCCCAACTCTTAATTTTTGTCATCGCATAATTCTTTAGGGAAAAAGTTTCACCCTAAACTCATGCAGTGCGCAAATATTGTTTTTGTGTTTTCATCGTGAATGGAACACAACCGTGAGTAGACATATTACCGCTCAAATTACAAACTCATAGTGGGCATTCCACATTGAAACATTTAACTGTGATATCCCCTAGGTTCCTTGAAAACACCATGCCTGCAACTGGGAACCAGTGGCTACACAGCGCGTGAAAGCGCAAGAGACCTAGTGGCTCGACGTCTGGGAGACTGATCTCAGTAAAGAAAGCGAAACACGTCCTGCTTCTCCGAAACCCTGATTCGGATCCTACGCCTCAGTATAAGCGAAGCACTATTAACATTCAGAACAAAGTTGAATGTAACTGGTGTGATATACCCCCAAGCCAAGTTACGTACCATAAAATCTGTGATATGAAACTTTAAGATGAACTTTGTGTAATTTGCTAACAGTTCCCAATAACTACCATTTTACGGACCAACATCAGTGCACTCAGTAAAATCTAATTTCCCACCTACACACAACTTTAAACTGACCATCAAAAACCAGCAGAGGCAAAAGTTAATTTGACTTCCGATGATCTCATTATTTCGACGGCAGATGTTTCTACCAGGAAGAGGTTAAAAATGACTTGTCAACCGGCCCCATGTTGACTGGTACACTTAGAAAGATGACTGGACAGACGAAACTGGTTGGACTGATCGAACGGTGTGCTAGATACAGACGATACGTTTGTCTAATCTTCTGCGTCGTAGACGCCAACAATGGTGCTTATCCCCTACTACAGTTATATAATGCAACACACGTATTGTGATTATAGTCCAGACAGAATGGTATTAGAACAACAGAAGGGTTTAGTGTAACATGTACTTAAACACAGGTACAAGGCAGTCAGTCCACCGTAAGACAGCGCGCATTGTGTGGACAAGCAACGCGTGATCTAGTTCCGGCGATCGATATGATGGCCAATTCAAATAGTTATCGTCTGGTCGACAGACCCTCATTCAGCACCTGTGGAACAACCGATCACGCATCGTTAGTGGACTCACCAGTAGGAAAACGAGATCCGCAGTTTTAAAAAAACTGAACAAACGGCTAACTTTTCTGCCTAACTGAACTGTACAGAGGGAACATTTAAAAATGTATGCATAGGAAATAAAAGTAGAACAGTGAGTGTACTCACTTTTACTACTTTGTACCATTCAGGTGGAAACAGAACATGGTGAGGCGTTTAGAAAAATAGACCAATAAGATTTTTACCGACTACTTGATGGCCCGGGAGCTCAAGGTTTTATCTCGAAACGTTTTGTGCTGAAGGATACCCTGATAAATTCATGGCCCACGAGTCCATGAGCTTTACCTCCGGTGTGAACCAGTTCACGTAAACCTCTCGCACAGCCTGAAATCACACTACCAGGTAGTGTCAAATCATTGTTTCAACTCATCTTAATGCTTAGTTTACAACGATTATACAACAAGGTGCCTGTCCGGGACGATATGTCAATATCAAAACGGAGGGTCCCCACCTCAAGCTTGGTTTATCTGGCCGAGCAAAGTCTTGGCCAAAGCGGATATCACACAAGCCAATTTGCCGAGTCACGAGAGTTCACACTAAGAACTTGACGTTTTACATTTTAGCCACTGTTAAGGTCAGTCTTTTAAAAACCAAAGTTGCCACTACCTGCTTTCGTTAAAACAAGTGACTTGACACCACAGTCTCAAAGTGCTTTATCATCAAGTGACATTGGATTTAACCAGTCTGAGAGGTACGCAGTCCTGGCGTGTCTATCACTTGTTTTTTACTTCATATGAAATACGCCAGCGTATACGAAAAATACCACGGACACATGTGTATCTTCAGGTGGGAAGACAGATGTACAGAAAGAGCTAAAGAGGGCATGGAAATGATCTGAACTGTCTTTCTTGTTAAAATGGTGACAATGAAAACATTTTTATACAATAAAATCCCAATGAATATCAGCTGAAGATAAGAAATAAAAATAAAATATAAGTTTGATGTCGCTTATCAACGAAAATGATGTGCTTATACTCATCATTAGCTTACTTCACTTTATGCAGCAAACATGTGAAGGCTGGAGTATACACGGCTGGGAACTGAGAAACCAGACATTCACACAAACCACATTTTCAAAAGGGACTACTCAACCTAGGTTCCAACCCACGCGATGGCGACAAGCCACTTCCGTGTTGTACACCCGGTTTTTTGCATAGACAGACAGCGAAGGAGAAGGAGAACGATTTGGTGGTTGAGAATCTGGAATTTGTGCATGAATGGGTGATCAACTGATCGTGTGACGTAGAACGTTGTAGTTTTTCTGTTTTCCAAATGTATGGTAAACGTGTATCACTGTTCTGTTTGCCGGTTGTCTGAGAAAGACGGAGCTAATTCGTGGCGTTACTCCCGTTTCAGGTGGATTTTATTTAATTTCTTTCCGTTGTTACCTTCGTTTTCTCCAAGAACAATCCGTCTTTAATCAGGGTGGTGAACATCTTAGTTTGTCTTATCAATATCAGCTCGTTTAATGTCGATCTGAAAGCTGTTAGTGTTATCCTTAAATTCATTTCGTTCCCTCTGTTTCAAAACTGAGGTGAAGCCAACTTAATGCTCTGAGTATTACTTCAATTTAATCTGTGTTTTCGTATGCGATATCATTTAAGTCCCATTAATGTTGTTCTACGTAATGAAGCTGCCGACTCTGAAACAGGTTACCGTCCAGTTATTTTGATTAATTATAAACATTTTTTAGTGGTATCTACAAATATCATCTGCACCACTTTGTTCGATGGTTGACGATCAAGTCGATCGAGCTGGATTCACCTGACTAATCCGAATCTTCTCAGGGTGATCCGACCAAAAAAAACTTGCCCATATTTCACTTGTGTGAACACAAACACTGGTTTTGTGGGTCTAGATAAGCAAACGAAGCACCCATAAACCAATAATACAGCGCACAGTTTGATTCTGAAGCTGGTTTAAAACGAATGAAAGGATGGTGAAGTTTATGTAGGAAAAATGAAGGTGAAGGTTTAAATCAACCTGATCAGTAGAACTACGTGTAGTGTTTGCTGCTTAATGTCAAATTCACTGTAACACTGCAAATTAAAACTGACAGAAACGTCAGACCAACTAGTTTTTTTCGAATTGTTACTGTGAGTATTATGCGTGTTATGCTCAAGAATCAAAGCGATTAAGTAACAGAAGCGTAGACTTATTGAAATGGGGAACTGGAATAGCATATTGCACAACTACTTGGGGTACATTTACACACACCGTCACCTGGCGAGGACTGGGTAACTAGGACCCGGGAGTGACATTAAATTCATCATTTAAATGAGTCCATAAATCAGTGAAATAATCGTACGGACATGGCAAGTTCATCAACATAGGCAAAATGCAGGACTAATGTGAACCGATTCGCAAACCATCAACAAACACACCACAATCCGAAACCTTTACAAACAACCAATTCTCAGTTCTCGCGTTATTTTTGTCTACACAGCAAATTGTACAAAACCGAAAAAATAGACTGGAATCGAGTTAGATTTTGAAGTTGGATCTTTGATGCTTCTGGACAGTTGTTCACGCAGAGACGGTGCATGTTCCACATGCACTTTCACACATTAGCCCACTATTTTGTTAAGTGCATCGTTGTGACAACAATGAACGCTGACTACCAGTATCTGCTACAAGCTGGTCTGATACCAAGTCAGCAATTTCCATGACGTTGGGAACAATGTTTGGTTGAAAATTAAGTGGATGACTCGAACTTGAGGGGTGCGACCGTTTCCAGTAGTCTCGATCTTGACAAAAAAGTTTGCAAATCTAAAATATCGCCTTGCAAGTTTAACGAGTTCTGTGATCTCGACCTGTCTCGGAAGTCCTAATCGCGGGGTTATCGATTGGAGTTAACAGGCAGTAACTGTGTCTCCTCTCGAGACGATCGGGCAACCTGATCATTGCTCACAAGCGAGAGTGGTTGAGCGTTCAGATTTGATGATTCGGTCGTGCCTAATGTGAGGTCAATGGCGCAGTGGTTAACACGGTTGCCTCATGATTGGAATGTCCGGAGTTCAAATCCCGGCCGTGGCAAGGATATGCACTACTGACGAGCTCTAATGAGAGCGAAACTCGAGTCTAGTGCTTCTTTTCGAAAGAGGCTGGCTGGAAAGTCTATCTGAATGCGAACACTGCGATCAAATGTGAGTGATGGTCAACTTGAAAAGACTAAAGATCTGCAAGGGAAGGCCAACAGCAAACAGACAATACTTTTTGGATGAGGGTGCAATTCAACTGGTCTTTGAGACGAAGGCAACTAAAAGATTACTTTCAGAATTTGTCAGGAAACCACACTTCCCCATCCAAAACCGTCTCACTCACTGAGGAAACAATTTTTCGCGGTCAGAATGGATGAAAATTTTTAGACCTATTTGGAGGTGACCATCGCAATCTTTTCAACTGTTCGACTTTTATTCTGCTATGAATATTTGTAGCTTTTTGACAAAAAATACCATCTTCGTTAACTGTCCCTCAATCTTCTTATCCGGGAAAGTTTGTAAAAAGTTGCGCACCTTATAAATACCCTGTAGTTTTCTCCAGGAAAATGGCTTTTGTACATGTCTTTTGAGCTCATTCGGGAACAAGTAACGGGAACAGCCGCCGTATTATCGGGACCAAGATTTTTCGTTTCCTTCATTAGAATGACCGCTGTCGAGTGCACCGCTACACCATGGTTAGATCAGCATATGTTCCCGAGGATTTACAACAAAATTACATCAGATTTCTTACGCCAAGTACATTATTCTATCATCTCCGTGAGAGTCTCACATAATGAGTAGAATTTAAATCATGTAACCCGCAGAACACATTAAATGCATAGTGAAGAACTGTTTGTTTCGAGTTTGAAATATTCTGTTCTGTTGAGGCTCAAGTTAACTGTGAACAATTTCACAACTTGCGGACAGCATCAGGCGAGAATATGAGTGGGCATAAGGTTGTTTTGGACTATCAGTAAACAGTTATCACTAGTGAATGAATTATTACCAGTGCGTACAGATCACTGAAATCTAGCCAGTACTTCCAATTATTGCATACCCCAGTGTAAGGAACAGAAGTGGGTTCAAGGGACAGAATAAGTTAAGCCAAGACCGACAAACTGAGTACCAAAAAGAAGAAAACATAGATGACTCAACAGAGATAGAGCGGAGTGTAAAGAATCAGCTTTGTGTATCACTTCTAACTAAAGTTATTATTCGAGGTGCTTTTATCCCTTAGATGTCTACAAGAACCCTGGATCCACAGTTATGTGGAATTATATCAGTTATAAACTACCATTTTTGATTTGATTTTTTATGCTTTCCTAGAAATGGCCTTGGTTCAAAGCCCCTAAGTGGCTTACATAAATTCTGGAATCCGCCCTATATCAAACTGATGAGGTGAGCTTAAAAAGGGCTCTCGGATTTACCGGTGTGCTTGAAAAAATTACCATTTGGAACAAACATTCTGATGAGTATGATGACATACGAACCTTTTACCTAACCAAGTAGGCTATCGTCCTAATTTTAGAACAGTTTATTTCATTGTCTACTTTACAACACTTCATATCATTCAGCCGATTAGGCAGAAGAGTTTGTGGACAACAGTTTCAAAGTACATTACACATGGTGCCATAAAAGACATCTGACAAGTATGTAAATATCTGTCCTTTACAAGCTACCCTTGAACCGATTCGGTCGTCAGTGTTTTCTCTGTTAGGCAGCCAAAATGGTCTAACGACAATACTGTTGCTATAGTTCACTGCGATCAGTATGCAAGCACTTGAGAATCCGGTAAATTCTTTGTTTTAAAGACGTCTCCTTTGCAAAGTAGGCGGCCTTCCGCGACTTTCCTGTGGTGCGTGGAGAATCTATAATGAGGGATTTAGAATTGACATTATTCTGATGGCACCGACTAGTGAAGAATTCTTGTTGGTTCTTCAAATTACTTCAACGTTGGTCAGTGGAAAAAGTCCGCTAGATGATTTTTGACCGCGTGATCATTTAGTGTGGATTAATTTTGAACCATGGCAGGGAACCACTGATGCTCCATGACTTTAGATTAACTGGCACCTACTCAATCATTTGGTGTGCTGGTAACCTTTCATTTCTGACTCAGAAGTTTCGTCAGTCCGAGCTTCTGTATGAGAGATGGAATGTTATTGATACACGAAAGTACCAGCTGTTTACACACTCCTCTGAAGCTATGAACTCTCAGTCGGTATCAAACATTTGTCGATAGATTACACACTGCATTCTTGCTTTCTCATAAACAAATTTTATCCTACACTTTCCATTAGATTTCGGTAAGAAAATTCATTCACAAGTTCTCAGCCTGCCATTCCTTATTTGAACTCACATTTTCACGAATCCAGTCTAGTTTTCTTGAAATAAACACGAAAATGAATAACCAATAATTTTGACCGGAAATTAATAATTTTCCCCATGACTCTTTTCTGGTCTTAGGATGCCTATTTTTTGTTCTCTTTTCAAGCTCATAGCTCCATCAATTCGTCGCTTGTTGTAAATTTGGATACGTACGAAAGTAAAAACTAATTTCTCGGGATGCACAAAGAAATTCATCACATTATCTTTAAAAACTAAACGCATGGATGTTCCAGAATGACACGGGTCAACTAACAATTCTGTGTACTAAAACTGATAGTTTTGTAATTCAACGTTCAACTCACCGATAAGCAGATGGTTTCATTCTGAGCTGCCCAGTTCATCTGTTGGTGATTTGTACCGAGCTCGAGAAATGAGTGAAAGAACAATCACTCAAAAATACACTTCAAAAAAGGTACACCGATGACGTAAGTCTCATCGCATATTATCAACCCTGACTACAAAATTAAGCTAATCGGATGAAATCTTTAAAGTTAAACACGTTTTACTTCAAAAATTAGGAAACGAGAAAACTTGAGGAATTTGTTTTTTGCCAGAAAAAATTCAGACAATACCATGCCTCTCTTAAGGCATTTAACCAGTCCCTAGTTTTACCTGGTTTTGAGAGTGTTGTATTTCGCTTCTGTAAATCAGTGGTTTCAAAATAAGTTTTAGCTCACTGTGCATCAGCTTTCAAAGAGCGAGTTCATTGTCTTCTCAATCTGTTTAAAATATATTTAAGCTAACGTCAGAGAGATGAAGGTTAAATACACCAATTCCTATTATCTTGCGTTATTTACAAATTACGTCTTAATTGGAGAGAACAGACTTGGTGAAACGGCTCTAATTCGTTAATCTTTTCAATCTTTACAGTCAAATTCACAAGTTCAGCTGGTGAAATTTTGCTTAGTTGGTAAGAGATACACAGAACAGCCAGAACTAAAACTTGGTTCAGCTAGTACATATCAAGAAGGCACTGATGAAACTATTTTTCCCCCACAAGTTTTGATGACCTTCAAAAGTTTCACTTTGCAACCAAAAGTCGTGGCAATAAGCTCACAACGAAGATCCAAGCTCACAGATGCTTTACATTAAGACGAGTTTTCGAATACTTACCGTTCTTGTCTAGACACAGGCTTACCAATTGTTCGGAAATGTGGATCACTCGAAGCAACTGAATTTTCACGATCAAGTTTTATGCATATGTACAATGCTGTCAACAAGGTTGAGGACCATTATCAATTAAACGTTGTATCCGGCCCAGCTCAATTTGTCTAAGATTTCTCTCTAGTCTGGTGATGGATTTTCTTATGGCCCTGTATTCAACCCTGGCGCAATATCAGGGGAATACAGGAAAGGGCTACCGAATAGTTTAGCGGCCAGCAGGTTTCGTCCCAAATACCATCAAAATTTAATCTTTTAAACCTTGCGATTTGATTCAGGTGAAGCTCATATAGTGGTGGATTGTCAGGTCGGAGGTGCGAGTTTTCGAACGCTCGGCCGAATACCTCAACGCGGGGAGATACGTTCAAAAGCCTGCTGCGATCAAATCAAGAACAACGTGCGCGACCGGATGAGCCATCGCTCGACCGGATCGGACCAACGGGCGAGGCAGGGCAGGCGAAATACGACAGACGGTCAGATCGGAGGCGTGGTGTTTCCAACATTTAGAGGAACATCTCGACACGATTTTGGAAAACCGTCAAGGCCAACATTGGGTGGATGGCGAACAGCACGAGCAGCCGGACGTGCCATCGCCCAAGGAAATCGGACAAACAGACGAGGAATGGCAAGCGGAAAAGCCCCCGATAGAAGGCGCCGATCACACACGTAAACCGGTCAGAAGTGCACACGACGTGAGAACGGAAACCGGGGGGTGTTGCGGGTTGGAATTATGACTCATAAACGAGAGAGCGTGCGTTGCATGTGACTGGCGATTTGGACAATAAAGATTGTGCTTTATTGGACGCCTTCTCGGTACAATATCAGTTCTTTCAAGGAATACAAGTTGTTTAGGACTGAAATAAAAGGTGTTAATCCAAACGGTTCTTCAGATAAAATTGTTACGTTGGCCCACTTGAAATAAGTGAACAGGTGACATGTTGCACAAGACGCACCACATCCGCACCTCGTCCACAGCTGAGCAAACTTCTCACATTTGGGGTCCCGTGAACTAGCATTTCTTTACATTAGTATTTTTCTACCGGATTAAATCGAGTAAATTATCTCAGCGTTCCATTTCACGGGGTAATTAGAGGATAGTTCATCCCATGAGACACCCTCAATGCTCCCGGTCATGCGCATTAGACGCAGGAATGAATCCACAATATCGTCGTCTACGAATATAACCACGGGTCCATGTCACGCCAAGCTGCGGATGGAAATGGTGAGCTGTTTGCGAATTTCCAAATCGGAATCAGCAAATTCGAATGTTGTAGTCTTAATCCTAAACACATCACAGGTTAATTATAGAAAATGTGGTGATCTGAAGTAAAGTATTTTGATCACAAAAGAACGAAGTAATCTCTTAAAAATTGAGTGACGCTAATCATACCTATTCTGACTTAAAAAATGCTCGCTTACCCGCACTGAGTACGGAATGCAGTCTTTCCCAGGGTCGGTCCAGACAGCACGGAAGAAAATTAATGAAGTCGGATTGTGTGCTATTCACTCATTGATTATGCGAGGTAGGCATAAACGAATGGTTTTTAGGACCTCAATTGCAGATTCACATTTCCCAAATTCGTTAAGGATTTGTCTTTACCGATATGTGAATTGTTAACTCAGTGTGTGACATGGCAGCAAAAGATGATGAATCATGATAAATTTTGTTAGTCTCAAAGTGAAGTAAAATATCAGATTATTACATTTTTCTAGAAGTCGTATGAGTCACTAAGCCCACAGCACACTGTGAGCGGAAAAGTCTACCAAACTGCATCCCAAAGCTGTTTGTCAGAAATGAGATAACCAGCGCTAGCAAAGACAGCCTAGTTCGTGGTTGGTTTTTTAGAAGTCACTTTCAAACGATCCATTGACAAGATGCACGCAAACGGATGGCAGCGTGCAACTGCTTACATGTACAACTACTTCTGATTACTGTAATTCGAAGTGCATTAAATCCTTTGTGAAGCACAAGATAATTAATATGTGTATATTATTCAAATTGCGTCGAAAGCACACGGCCAGTTCCATGGTTGGTGCCGCTCATCCACTTGGGGCTCCTACCATCGTCTAAGATATACGAACTACAATACGAAAAACAACCTGCAACTGATTTAACATTACCGAACTTAAAGGCTTGCCACTCTTATCTTGAGATGTGTGGTTGAAGCACCCAGGCTGTCTGTCTGATGAGTAGCAACGACCAAAAACCGGTTTTGTGTTTCCGACTAATTTTGACCACTAAACCTGTGCTATCTGTCATACTTTTTAGAGTTATGATATCTTCTATAGGCTTGAGAGAGATCGAGTTTCAGTCAGGATTTCCAACATTGGCACTGATCTACGGACTCCAGTGAATCTGCAGCAGACAGCAGAACTAACTCACAAATGAGTTGAAATCCCAGAAAATTTCTATAACATCTGAAGTGACTGAAATTGACCGCTTAGAAGCTTTTCTTATTTCCGAGCTCCCGGTGTGGCTTCGTGGCTCAGCTGGTAGAGCGTTTGCCGCGTTGAGGCATGCTGTGTCTGTCGCTGGTTCGAATCCAGCCGAAGCCCTGAATTTTCACAGTTGGGTCTCGTCACACCAGGTAGGGATTTTGAATGAATTGGTCGAATACATATACCCGAAAAAAGATTCAAACTGGCTACGTTCTGTTTACTATTGTGAAACCGTAACCACTTTGACATTTATCGTATGAATATCATTAGGAGTATGGCCGATGTTAGTGTTATGATTGACGAAATTCTTCAGCAAGACTAACAACCTCTAACAGGCTAGTTTCACTTGTTCTGGCTAATCCTTATTAACTAGATACCGGTCATACGTTTCGATAAGCTATTGCTCGTTTTGAAACTTGCCATCCCTTGATAATCTACACTGTACGGCTGGGTAACTTCACGTACCATTCTGTTTGTTCACTTTTTCGACAAAGCCAAGTGCCTAATTTTCGTGAGATCACTGATTGACGACGCATTTTTCTGCCTGTCTCAATCTCTTTGTGAACAAATCTTGTTATGGTCTAATAAACCGAAGTGTATCCACAACGAAAAACTCATCAGAACTAGGAAGCTGTAACGATTATAAAATGGGCGAAAAAGGATGTGTACAAATAAAATAAAACACAGACGAATCCGGAAAATTCCAAGAGAAGTCCTGTCCGTAAAGTTGTGCAAGCCACCACATAAGGATATGAGAGCAGTATGAACACTGAGACGAACTATGTCGGATTACAGCTCTACCTTCGGTGTAAGAGATCACATTGGACAGTAAAAAGTCAATGACATACAGAAGTCAATCTTTCTGAGCAACGGATTATATTCACAGTACAATTCAGCCAAACGTCAGAAACAGAAATTGCACGCATATATAATCTCTATTGATTTTCTAACACGTTAAAGAATACAGTGCATGTTTCCACTCGAAATCACACATCACGTCGGTCAACTGGTGCAATAAAGATAATGATGAACCATAAAAATCACAGTCTACACGAAACAAGAGAAAGCCTGATGACTAATCATTGAGCCCGTTCGTTCACAGAAAATAATGGTTGTGTTCACCATTCGTCGTTGATCAATTCAACGTTCTATTGTAAGTTTCACCTCAAATCTGTAACCACTTCAAAGTTAAAGTTCTGTGCCTTCTACCAAACAATTTCTAGCCTCACTGATATGATTGAAAGACCGACTCAGAAGATAATTATGCTGAACCATAGATTCCCGCTAGCATTTTGGGACAGTGGCCGAGAACATTTATGGGTAGAATATTTCCAGTTGGCAGCCTCGTTTACAATGAACGCATACACATTTAACTGGGTTGAAGAGAATGTAAACACACAATGATAGATACCAGATTATGACAACTAAACGTAAGCAGAGGAGTACCGACCACCAATTCTTCATTGCTATGTCACAATAATTGAATCTTAAGCACCTACTGTGTTTGGACAACAAGAAAGAATTGACGTGTAGTTTCCTTGGAAATATAAGAGACAGCTAGTAAAAGCGTTCACGCGTGATGCGAATCCCATGCCAAATTGGTCTCGGATGTGTCCAGCAAGTACACCTATAATATATCTTCCAATAGGGCTGTCGTTCATAACAAGTGACTAAAAAACGGACAAAACAGTACTTAAAGCAAATGTCTTATAACTTCAAAGCTGACCAGTTGTGCGTAGTTCAGTGATTGGTGCAACTAACTCGAAAACCGAGCGGGGAGAACCAGAAGGATCAAGACATCCCCCGTCAGTTTGATTTTTTCAAATTGCTGTGGGGTGCAGTACGTGAAAATTACCAGCCAACACCTCAGTAATCCTGAAACGAATGCAAATCCAATCCAATTACCGAAAATGCCGTGAAGCTAACATTCACAATTTGTGCATTGTTTCATCTCATATTACAGCGAAACACATCCCGGAAATTTCCAAAATATTACTAGCCTATGAATATTCATTAAAAAAAATCCATGTAGCTGAGCGTTATAAAATAGTTTAATAATGGGAATACACACCCATATGCTTCTATATTCAGTGTGCCGGAAATCGTAGGGCAATGCTCATTCAAGTCATGTGACATCCATAAGCCATGTTTCGTGGAATCTCGGAATTTTGCTATGTTAAATTAGCATCCGGGCAATTCGTGTTATTTTCAATTAAAACTTGAAACTCAAGTCTTATTATCGAATTAAATACTGTGAGAAAACATGTGCACAGTCAAATTATTGGTTTATTTGTGCTATTGCGGCCGTTTGTTGCCCATTTTCATTCTGTCATTAGTCAACCTATTATGATTTGTTAATCGCAACCTATTTTACCCAGGTGGTGACTATCAAAAACTGCAAAGATTTGGCGGAAACGCCAGACTAGTTACGTCATGGAGAGTTGTGTTCATATTCTGTCGGTTCAAACCAAAATATATACAAGATGAAATGAGTTAACCACACTGGTGGTGGGCTTAAAACTATGGCTGAGTAGCGGGTTACATTATGTTGTAAAGCTGACGAACCGGACGCATTTTTTAGCATCACCTGAAAGCTAGGAAGATATTTCAGATAATCGATGAATAATCAAGAGTTTCTTTATTTTCAGTTTCAACACTAGGCACATATAACCAGAGCATTTGTTTTCATATAGGCTTTTCGTCTTAAGTCCTTTGAATAAATTAAATTAAACTGATCTGGGGAACAGAGCGTATTTTCACAGTAATTGTAGTTCGAATACTTGGTGAAATGTAATATTGTGATCTTACATGGGTGAGCAGTAAAAATCTTTACAGAAGTTTTGGAATTGTAGAGACAGACGTGTGAATAAATCGGGCAGCTAAGTTGGAAACCTGTCTCTTACAAAAACAGCTCATATTGTTATGATTTTAGACCACTAGTATGTACTCTGCTGTTTTGTGCAAGTCTACAGACGAATAGTGAATTCTCCGTGGCATAATGTGTGGTTGTTGTTCTGAGTTTTGGTGTTCATTTTGGGGAAATGTGTGTGATAGGAGGTTGAGGTGCTTAGCGAACTGTCTCTAAGAAAGCTTACTCCTTTTGAGTCTCTTGCATGGATGGATGTACAAGCCGATTTTTTGAAACGGAGAGAAAAACCTGAAAAATTACGCTTGGTCACCCGTTATTCGATAGAGTGACAAGGATTTGAATACGGCTTACCTCTAGAAGGTGAGGCATCAATTTGTGATTTGGGTTACCCTTTTTGGACTTGCAAGACCTCATCAGCTGGATAGACATTGCCTACCCTATGGCTAATTATACGGCGGCAGCGATTAAAGAGTGTGACAAGAAGCGATGTGAAATCTTTCATACGTTCATTCCCAAGACACGTATTTGCAGTAGCCGGTTTGACTCTTGTTTGTGTTCAATAGACAGAGTGGTAGTCGGAGAGGGATTGGAAGTGGTATAAATGCCCGTTTCCAACAGCCTTCTTGAGACGGAGTTACGGCAAACAGAAACATCTGTAGTGTACACTGTATAGCTAAGGCTGCCACTTCAACTATTAGTTTGGTTACCATAGCTGTGTGATGAGCCTTTCAAATATAGACATCACCGGTCACAATAGGGTGTAACTTCTTTTTGTGCGGTAGCTGATAAGTAATAGAAATCAGACAACAAACCGTCCGGATGGACTCCGTTGCGCCTTAAAACTTATACCTGCCTTCACTATGCAAGTACATAATACCGTGTAGCTCTGAGTAGGTTGGGCATTCGGTGTTCTCATGCCTAACCGGTTGCCCATACACTGAATGCAGTTATCTACGATGCCACAAAGATTATTCCGGCCTGAATGTATGAATGATAATTAATTCCATCTGGGAAATCTTCTCAACAGGTTAATGAGCCCTCGAGTGAATGTGAGTCAATACGAGTTCACCTGGCAGGGCCTATATGAACTGGAATCCAGTGAAAACGCTCGACCTCGAGTTGAGGTGATAAAACTGCATCAGACATGTGTAATCACTTTTCGAACTGTTGTCCCATTATTTACGGTTTTTGCGGGTTGGACGAAGATGCAGTTTCTCGGTGGAATGATACGTATGCAGGCAAGTGAAATTCTAACCAGGATGACGACTCACTGGGTATTCATCTATGACGAACTTTCATTCAGAAAGTTGAACAATATCACGTGAAGTACCGAGATCCACACTTTGTCGCGTTGTTAAGTGTAGTCGGCATGTTACTCTAGCACCCTCCGAACTGTGTCCGAACAATTCTTAGTCTGAGGCTCCAAGCTGATTTCGGCAGTGATTCGAATGAGTAGGGTTTCAAGATTCAGCACAACAACATTCGCCTTCACGTCTGTGATCATTTGAGCGGCCCACCCATTTTAGATCATTTATATGACACCTTAAGTCACATATTCACCGTTTGCTTCTAAACTGCACTAAGTGCGCCGATGCTGTCGGCTGATTCTTCATTGAACAATTGAAAAAAATTAACCAGTACAATTCATTGAATTCCTAAATAACTTATGAAAGAACACCAAGATTTCTCTTAGCAAGCGTTTACACTTTAATACTGCCATTTCCTTACATCATTTTCTGCTCTGAAGTTTAGCCAAAACCAGACTTCAACATGACCTTTTACTTTGTAGTATTTTTAATCAAACAGTATCATTTCTTCATCGCATTGCAAAACAAATCTGTAAACATTTGATATTTCATGTGTTTGGGCAATAATACATATGGTACGCAGCCAAAGCAATTTCAAATTTGATGCCGTTAGCAATTTTCACTAATCATCATCTGCTTACGCAATGGAACACATGGTCTGATGTGGTGTTAGAAAGTAAAATTGGTAGACTGATAGAAAATTTTTTTGTCAGTTGAAGTAACATCTGACACACTTAGCAGTGAAAAAGCACGTCACCTATTGAAGTTCACAAATTCTAGCTCAGAATCTAAGTCATCCATTTCTCAATTAGAAAATCGATGTGAACTTCACATTTGTCTCATGATATGAATTGACTTTTTACCTATGATTTGGCATCCTTTCATTTATACTTGAAAATACCATCAGCATTCGTGTAAGTGATGCGCTCTAGTGCATATTATTAACTACGGAAAACTCATTGGTTTCGACTTTTTATACTGACCCTAATCTGTGTACAGTGAATTCAGGAAATTTAGAAAATAAGTACTGACATAACCAAACCTACTTAGTGACATTATCCCAAAAACGTGACTATGAGGTTCGTAGGTCCATAGTTGTATTGTATGTGAATTAGTTGTTGGCTGATCGAAAATCGAGGTGCAACCCAAAATATACACAATATCCCTTCTTTTTTACCCCAAGTTGTCGTATGTAGTAACCTCTAAAAGCAAGCTGTGACAAAAGCCTCACTCCAAAAACCAACATTATACCCGGATTTGCTGTTTCTTCTGTGTATCTGTCTGTCTGCAGATTCTTCATCAACTCTCACTTGATTTATGCACAACGTTGAGTGATTTTACCGGATGGAGTACTGAACTAAGATCATATTGATCAGAAGTACTTGCAAAAGATATCGCCTGTGCATTTTACTCCTTGAGTCACTGAGTCCAATTGTTCACCACTTTAGCCATCCAGAATGACAGTCAGCGAGTTGCCGCGGAATGGCGGAGCTTTTCCCTGCTTGACCGTTAGTTGTTTATCGATTACAAACTAACACTTTCAGTAAGAATTGCTTTTGGTATCCTTGTTAGGTTCTTAGTACAACCTAGAGGTTGACCTGTGCTACATACCGATTTATACAGTTTGCAAGAGTTTCATAAGTTTACTTGAGGAGTCGATAATTCAACAAATCCCTGAGTCTATCTTTATCAAAGATTAGTGAGTTCCTAACATAATGCAATATGTGTAATGCAAAATTTCGATATTTGCTTAAATTCATTTGCCTCCTTAAAAGTCGTATTATGGTAATAGGCGACCATTCAGTTATATTTTTATAGTTAATCACCAAATTCTTGCTAACGTTCACATTTCAATATGAAACAGGTGGGTATATTTTAACAAATTAGGTCACTCGTTTGTCGAAGAAGATTGCTGAAACGTTTTGTAATTCATTGCATGTTGTTTTAACAGACAATTCTGATTTCTTTACCGAACTACTTTGAATATTGTTTGTTTATTTGTTTAATAGCGGTCTACCTAACCCTGTCCATTTGCTTTCTTCTAGCACTTTTTTGAATATACGAGACATCAGAACAAAAACAATTTTGTGTTCCGTTGGAAAATATAAGTTATAACGTGACAAGAAGCTTCAAAGTGATTTAAATTTGCTCTGTTGAATTTCGTGAACACACGTACGCTTCACTGTTAGACATTTTATAGACAATATTTAATAACGAGACGCCTAGAAAGAGTTTTCTAAGGAATTTTGACGAATCCTTGAAATTAAATGCCAGATTAACAGCGATATGCACAGAATAGCAATTTGGCTGTGGTTTAGTGGAGCTGAGCAACAGCCAAACTAGAAAAACCCCTATAAAAAGTGCAAAAGTGGTCAGATATGAGGCTTCCAAACAAGTCATTAGATATTGACGTAGTAGCCAATGGTACAACCTACTGACGATTTTAATCCACCACAATCAGTAGGCCTTGCTCTAAAAATTTTCCATGTTCAATACAAAGAGTTACGACGGAAGGGTCAGGTGGCGAATTTATGACGATATTAAAATAGCCATGAGGGATGAAAGACATACGTGCAAGCATTTACTGAACAACGCAATTTACTAAGCCAGAATAGAGATTAGGCAGTGAAAAGAACACACTGCACTTTTGGAAAGATTCGCGATAGGTACAGTAACAGGATAGTACCATGAGCATAAACATGAAAATTGGATAACTGTGTAAAATAGCACAAATTTACGAATCAGTTCAATCATCACCACGATGAAATCATTTTGGATGATTAAAAAGTTTAGCCTCCAAAACTTTTGTTGAATCCACATACAGAAACAGATGCCGTTCGTCAAGTTACTGTAATCACCCACCATGTTTATTAAAATGTCTCATGTGATCCGTGCGAATAAGAATGTCATATTATAACTACCTCATGAAGATATCAGAATTATTATGTACGCAGATAAGTTAAAAGATGGATTAATAGCAGACTGTATGAAACCTATTCAAATAATTGTGAATGTCACAAAAATTTATACTCTAAATCATCACAAGAGAAGCTTTTTATTGAGTAAGGCAGTGACAAGTAGGCTGTACAAAAATATTTTGTAAAGGAAAGCCCATAGTTTTCAAGATTTTAGAGAACTATTGATTCTGCAATATAAAATACGGTCAGCCTGTTTAATTGCCCATACACTCTTCGATTTGTTGTTCAATCATACCACATTTGTGGGTCATTTGAACACTACAATCCTTGCCACATCTGTGTGACTTGAATCTCCCTCTCCATAAATCATTCTTTCAGGTCCGTTTTTGTGATTGTTTTGTTAAGGAATATCGGTTGTTTCGTGAACCGAATCAGCCCAATATAATAGAAAATAAGCTTGTAGTTGGTTTCATCAATCGAGATGGTGTTGGAATGTTTTCCACATTCATCTGACTGAGTTTTCTCAATCATTTTTACCCTACTTAAATAAACAAACCAAAGCTTTGGTTTCGTATTGCGAACTGTATCAGTTGTCTAAAACGAACACTGGAGTTGTTGTACCAGACTAAGTTATCCAGAGCGCCCATGTAAGTGCGCACGCGCACGAACGCAATCGCATGTCTCGTGTTTTATCAAGTTGACGCAATTAGCAGGCAGTCGTGCCCACCGAGACAAGATAACATTTTCTACTCGAACTGTTCGACTGGACTTACTGAACAGAACAGAACAACAAGCAAAAGGTCTTATCTATTGATAAACTGAAGCCGTCTTCGTGCAAGGAGACCACGCAAGTAGACTGGGCGTGATCATAGGGACACCGATGAGAATAATATCGAATCACCAACCACCGGAACAGGGAATAAATAAATCTGATACACTTTCTAGAACTGGAGACATCCATTAAATGCCTTTCCTTTACCAGTGGCTGCTGCATCGTTTATCTGCCTGCTTCTATATGCTCCGATTTGTCTCGATCAACAAGTTTCAGATCAACTGCTTCAATCAATCATCGGTCTCTAAAAATCTGAGTCCATAGAAATGATAATAACAAGTTACGTAAGTAAGTTAGGCTTGATTTTTTTATTTCCGAAATGTTTTACTCAGGTTAAACGCTGTTGCGGACACAATTAGATGCTTTAATTGAGGGGGACGAGTGTAACACAATAATGCTCACTACACTTTCATCACACTACGTCCCTATCAAATGTGCCTTAGAGTTGTTGTTGTCTAGGTCACGTGACAATCCGATTTATGTAATTGTTTTTATTTAAGTTTCACAGATGGTAACAGGAGTAAGATAAAAGTGTCATCCTAACTTCGCGTAAATACAGTAGCTTACATGTTTGCTGCAAACGAAACACACAGTACTGTGAACGTTCATCCAATGAGTAGCAAGTGTTCATCAACATAACCGGCCATGCATACCTCAACTGATAGAATAGTTTGAAAAAACTATTAACAACTTTCGTCTCAATCTATCTGCCAAAATAAAAATTTCGGCCAACAATGCACAATTCGAGTTTGGTTTGAACTTCCGCTTCTCTTAACAATTTCGTAAGTGTTCCAGCACCAAATGTCTGGTTTATCATGCAAACGAACCGGTGGGTCTACTCGGCTGTTTCAAGTTCTATGCAATCTGTGTTTATGAACAGTGTCCCGATTCCGTTTTTCACATTTTTGGTTTCATTACGAAGTTTGTTTTGACAGATAATTGTTGATGCCCACAAAGTTTTAAATTTCACCAGAAATATAAATTTCAGACTTTAACTAAACTATATTGTACTGGATAGTGGGATGCCTGTCGTGGACGGTTCAATAATAGCTGCCCTGGAATTATTGCGAGTTTGTAGGCATTCATAAGAGAAACAGAACTTTTATTCTCCCATAAGTTGTATATATTCTTAGGAACATTATTCTCTCTATGTTGTAGGAATGTTCTAGATATTAACATAATCCAAAACCAATGCCGATACAGCAATAATCACCTCACTAGAGTTGCGCTGTTTACAGTTATGGAGTTCACTACCTCAGACGCAAAAGCCATTAGTCGCCCAGCAACAGCCGACATTTGAAGGAATTGATGAGCTCTATGTGATAAGCCCATCTTTATAACTGCTAAGATATCCATAAAATTATGGGAACAGGCCGTGAGAAAATCACTGGCCCTTCTTTAAGATACAGACGAAGGCGGAGCTTGTTTGATATTTTGAAGAAGGTTCCCTACGGCCGGAAAATTCTATTGTTTACATGTTTAAATGCACGATACCAATCAATCTTGTGGTAAATTATGAGTGCATACTGGCTGAGAGTGGAAAAAGCCAAAACTAAGTCGAGCACAAAATCAAACTTTTTGCAGACCGTCCGGCAAAAGGGAAATGTAAAATCGCGAAATGAGTTCAAACGCTATTTCCATACTGTTAAAGTCATGCGCCAAGATAAGTGTACTGAAGGATGAAAGTTACTGAAGAAGGAAATTTGTAGAGCCACGCGCGTGATAAAAAACAGCTTAATCGCAAGCTACGGATGCATTATCTCCTGAATAATTCAACGATGATGTTGACTTTGATGACTAGATAAACGCATCATATTTCATCAATCGAAATCACCCGATACTCGCCCTCAAAGTTAAAAACGTCACTTCGTTCAACTTCGCTGAGTCCTTAAATAGTTTTGCATTTGGGTGCTCTGCTTAGACACAAGTAGCAGATGTAACGCCACAAATTACGTGCAACATGCAGTCATTGCATGATCACAATAATGGTTGCTGAGAAAGATCAAAAGCAAGCCGGAGCACAGTGCCAACCGAAGAACACGAGGTACTGGTTGGATTCTTGTAGAAACATTGTCATGGAGCAAAGTGAGGATCAAAAATGACTCAGGAAAGGTATGTGACGCAGTGAAAATGAGAAGAAACATACAACAGAAAGGCTAAACGAAAGCTTATAAGACGAGTTCACATAAACGACCGAATGATCTACCAAATAAGTTAAGAACAACACCAGATGTGGCGATTGGAAGGAATCACCAGGCAGTATTCTCATGAAAATAAGGTTGGTGACGGAGATGAGAAGAAACCAAAAACCCATTCATAGTCAATACTTTTGGAACACTACTGTCAAAAGAAGACAAAAAGGGCGAGCGTTAACCTGATTAACTTTAAGCAAACCAAGTGTAGGCACTGGTGTTTTCTGAAGTGTTACGTAGAGAGCCAACTGACCAACATGAAAGAATCACAAATATGAGTCGGAGATGCCAACGGTTATTTAGTCTCACTCCTCCAGCTCACAGTCTGTTTATTTTATCTCCGAAAGTGATTTGAATAAAGAACTACCCAAAGTGTCAACATTTGGGCCCCCTCTAAATGAGTGAATAAGCCAAGTTACTTACAACCGAGAAACACGTTTTAGCTACCCAAAGGTAGAAATCCGACCTAAGATTATTCACACCATGAAGGTGTTTGACAACGTGTCAAACTGTTCCTGATGTCATCACTGTAGTCGAAGCGGTATGGAGCAATGTGATTGGATTGGTGAATTAATCGTGGTTGAACCAAAGAACCGGGAGAGGAAGTGGTCTGATTTCCAAAACCCGAATAACCTATAGGTTGGTCAGGCTGGGTAGGAGACCATCATAGACTGATTATTGCGATACGTTCGCCCATTGGTCTACTCTGAAGCAACACAACACGGGTCACCCCGGCAGCTGTTAGGGTAATGTGTACATTGTTTTATGAAGTCCTGCAACAGCACTTCCGAGGTTCCGTGTAAAAAGCATCAACTTTCCTGTCGATTTATAAATCTTATTAACATGCAACCAAATTTCAAAAATGCCGTTAGTATGGATTGAGTCGCGGTGTAAGCACACTTATCATTTGAAGCTCAGATTCTGTCATACTGAAATTATTACAGTCAATATCTAGCTGACGCGTAACACAAAAATGGCGCGTGATAACGGAATCCAGAATGGCCAAGACCCGAAGGTAAGTTTCCGATGAAAAACGGCATAAGGCAGCTAAGGAAAATTTTTCTGATGGTTCACGTAGGCTTGGGTGCCAACAAGTGAAGTGAAGTGAATTTTGTGAACACTTTTAAACTAGGACAGAAAACCAAGGTTGTTGAAAGTCAACGTCATAGTAAACGAGAACGGTGGAGAACAGTGTAGGCTTTCTGAGAACGTCACAAAATTACCAAAGGAGAGGTAAATCGAGCATCATTTATTTGAAGGCGAACGATCGAGTTTTCCGGAGGTTGCCTTCAGTCCAGCAAAAGTCAAAACTTGCTTCGCTGTCGCAATTTTTCTCACTATTGCTTTTATAGTTGCTCACCTGATTTTGGTTGCATCAATTTCGTTGCGACAACCGATGAGATATGAGAGAATTGTTGACACACAGGACCTTCTGTCTGCTGCTTTTGGCATTTTCGGCTGATGTGAGTGTCTTTTTATGGTGCACATTTATTTCGCCCTAATGGACTTTATGCCTTTTATGAGGCGAAGCATAATATGATTGACTGAATTCTCTTTGATAGAGGAAAACAACAGGCTCTTCACTGTGGTGTTTGTTTACGGTTCTCGGACACAGACTACATTATGCACACATAATTTATGTTGAGATAATAGGGAGAATTTTAAAAGAAACATCAGTCTTTTTAGGCCGTAACGTTGATAATAGTCGGTTTCTTCACTGTTCAGACTGATCATTTAGAGGTAGTAAGAATGAGCTTCGGCCCTTCGTTATACACAATTTAGTTCAGTAATAAGAGGGCCATGTGTTACTTTCTGTTTTTACTATGAGCTCACATTAGTAACTTTTGCTTATTCCGTACGTGGTTCGCTAAGCCTTCCCTCAGATTCAACTTACTGCAGTCAGCATATGACTACTCATATTTTACAAGTAGCATTACAATGCGCGACTGAAACTAGGGGGCGCACAGAGTATCCGCCTGCGTGTGATCCCGTCTCCCTATGACGTGAACCGTTAAATTAGCCAGATGATACAATTGCATGGCGCTCGTATCATCTCGCTGAGTGCCGAATGCTTGGAGTCGATAATCAAAAGTCGATCACATGTTCACTTAGGAGGGACCAAAACTAAGTCTCACAAACTACTGAGACATGGGACTGGTAGATGGACGAGGTTACAAAGAGGTACCTGCCTGCAAGATACTTGCATATTTCCAGGGAGAAGTACGTAGGGTGGTAGGTGACATGAGACAGGAAAATGTGATCCAACCTTCACATTCTATGCGGGATGCCTCGTTTATAGCGGTAAAAAGAAAGGCAGCGACCTATGAATAGGAGTTGATTATAGCAAGTACAACCAAGTGACAAAAAAGGCACTTTCTCAATGTCACTAATGGAAGACCGTCTCGGATGCTTGGCGGGGCCGGGCATTTCAGCTCGTTAGGTCCGGGATCGGGCTATTGGAAGGTGGAGGTTGAAAAAGGCAATCGGGCTAAGACGGTCATTACAGTACCTCTGGAACTGTATGAGTGTGTGACTGTATGAACTGTCAAATACATCGGCGATATTATAACGGTTGATGCAAAGGGCACTACATAACCTGATTCTCAGAATACACCTAGTATATCTGGGTGACGTCATAGTCAACGCATGGTCTGAAAAAGTGCATATGTACAATCTGAGTTCTGTCCCGGTCCGTTGGACTGAAGTTGGTTTAAAACTGAACAGTTCGAAGTGCCATTGTCCGACCACAGAGGCATCAGTCCTGAAGAAAAGAATTTCTGGCTCAGGTATTCTTATAGTTCAACAAAAGACGAGACAAATTCCATCACTGCCTACGCCAAAAGATGCGAATAGGCTGACAGACTTACTCGGAGTTGCGCCCTATTACTGTCGCCGCATCGCTGACTTTGCCGGCACCGCCACTCCCTATTCAGACTCTTGCAACCCACTCAGTAACTAACGTGCAGAGAGAGACGCGACCAAGCCTTTAATTCACAGCAGGAAGCTCTGCATAAGGCACCAGTACCAGCTTTTCCAAGTCTGCCATAGAGTTCCGGGAGAGTTGCTCTGGGCATGGACGCAAGTGACAGCACAATCAGATCAGATCTGTCGCGACGAAGACAAGACGGTAGAGGAAGAGTGACAGTCTGCATTAGTCGGTGTTTGAGTATGTGCAAGAAGGACTATTGCACGGGCACTCTGTGTACATCGCGTCCGACATTACCTTATAAGTAGGAGTTTTGCCATGTGTACGGTCATCATTCCCTTCTCTGGTTAAAAAAGTTCAAAGACCCAAAGGGAGATCAAGCCAGATGACAGGTTTTATAAAAATGACTTCGTATGCAAACACTGACCCGGCAAACGACACTCCAAGGCTGACCAATTGTCGGGATATCTCGCGCGAAATCATAACGAATGTTCCTCCCATATTAGGGAAAACAGTTCTGAGCAGCCTATAACGTGCAGAATATTGTCATTGGCAGCGGGCCCAATCAGTAGATCCCAATGTCTTGTTAACTTCTAGAAGATACCGGAAGGGTGAAAACAGGCCGACGAACAAAGAAATGGATGGAAGAAGCTGGGAGTCCCACATACTTTTGGCGTTATGGGAACACCTTAAAATGGTGGAAGGAATCTTGTTTGTTCAGCATGAGCCTGCTTACACGAGAAAGACTAATTCCCCGCTCCATGTCACGTGAGGTCTTAACAAGCCTGCGTCACAAGTTTGACCACACGGATAAGCTTAAACAGTTTGCCAGTGTTTCCTGGAACAAAAGCCGTCTCTATTTTCTTAACTGTTCACAATACCCAAGCCTCACGATCAGCATTTAGGCTACGTTTCAGTTTCCTACGGAAATCTCTTCTAGACCTGTTATATGAACTGCCAGGAGGGATGTCCCGCCTGGCTTCTAACAACTCCAGAGATCCAATGTTTGTTCATGCCATGTACCCCCCTGCCGCATGCCACAGTACCTGCTTCACGAATGGCTTGTGTCATCTGGGTCCAGGAGTAATCAGGATCTTCAGAGTGAGAACTACTGAGGCAGGTTTCTGAGCTAGTTTGATATTTATGCTTTACCGACGGTCTAGTCAGTTTCTCAACAGCCAATCGTTCTTGTCGGTGGGGTCGTTTTCCCGCAAAAGTGAGTACGGGACGACAACGTACCAGCGCATGATCTGAGTCTAGGTACGTGCTCCAATAAGAACGACAGTCCTGAATGGAACCCCGCCACCTATAACTAACAACTATGTGGTCTATCTGAGACCAGGTCTGACTCAGAGAGGAAGGGCCCCAAGTATAGCAATGACGCGCACGATGCCTAAAACTAGTGGTGGCTATAAACAGCTTATGTTCAGCGCACAGCTGCAATAGTCGCCCGCCATTGTCCGACCGATGTGATGCTATCCCAAACCTGCCGCCTAAACGAGATTCGGTCTCACCAAGGCGGCCGACCTGGGCGTTCATATCTCCGGCCAAAACTACTATATCAGAACCACGTGTCGACCGGAGCAGAGCGGCCGGATCCGAATAAAAGACGTCTTTGACGCCAACATCACTACAGTCAGTTGAAGCGTTAGCAGACACAACGAAAAGATTTCTGACGCTTTGGCGTCTAGAACTGACCCTAACAGAACCTTCCAAGTGGACGGCACAAAGTCTATTATTAACTGAAATCCGATCTATCAATGCGGCTGCAGCCGCCATACTGAGGACTATACCTACTCCAGCCTGACCGGTAACGGCGACCGGAGAGTCACCTGAAGTGTATAACCAGTATCGGGTAGAAAGTGCGGGTGCTGTCAATTTCATACGTTGACTACTGTCGTGGANGCCCAGACCTAGACAGGAGAACGACTAGGGTTCTCAACCGAAGCCTTTGGCTCAATAGCCTGTACCGCAAGGCAGCGGGTAGGTGGCGGTGCACCAGAAATGGCACGTTTTTCAAGAAGAGATGCCAACCATCTTCCAACCCCTAACCTGGAGGACCAGGAGACTGTGGTTTGTCAGACCTCTACCTGTTGGCCTGCCTGGTATGAGTAACTCTGTCCAGTTTAGCCCGAAAGGTCATCGAGATGCGCAAGCCGTAACACCACGTCAAGGTCCAGTCTCACCATGACAGGTGAGTATCGACCGGCTTCCCGGAATATCCGTTTGTGAATGAAATCCTCTCCAATCTCTCTTCATCTGTTTGTAAGCAGTCGTTGGTGCAGACCTGTCGGGTTGTGTAAAATAGGGTTCATATCAGATCTCATTTGTAATTAGTTCGGGCGAAAGAAGGAAACTGCTAATATCTACCGCTCCAAGTGACCTTGTGGTGCATTGAACGTTGTGGTGAACAATTCTGCCTACTAGTTAGTGAGATATTTAGAGAAGCAAGCTTTTGTTCGTTTCTTCCCAATAAAATCGACGAGTAGGATGGACGGAATTAGAAAGGTTTGAAGGAAAAATAAAACGAATATCAGTGGTAAAAATCGAAGCATTGCCTACATATCCTTCACAGTGGCTGACACCATCTATGGCACCAGATGGTTGTAATCGAATCATTCCTAAAAACAAATCGGCAAGTTTTGTACCCGATGGACTACTCATGGCTACAGCGTCAAATCAAAACTGATATTCCCTGTGCAAAAAACATAACTTCTTCAGATTAACCAACTGGGATGTGAAAAGGCAACTAATGACAGGAAAGAAAATCTCTGGGTGGAGAATTTTTGTAAATAAAGAATCAACATCGACAAAATACATGGGCTCATCAAAGTTGGTATCATTTCGAAAGAATCTTTCGTGCAATGGTTGGTAAGCATTTGACGAGTCGGACGGAGAATGCCTGTAATCCATCTGCGAAACTCTTGGTACGCCGAGTTGACTATGCACAGAAGTGACCTCAATGGGACACCACATGTATGTTTTTGGAGCACCTCCTAACTGTGGTGTGCGGCTTCCGGTTGACTTCATCTGTCTGTATTGCAATCCCGAGATATACCTATGTAGTAGTGAGATTAGGAGTTTTCTTTAGATTCGATTCCTCATCAAAATGTTGTCAGCCGTACCGTCTGTGTGAAATTTTCGTAATTCCGCTAGGGTGCCTTCCACTTTCGACTTATAAACAGCCTTTTTCACAACAGACCAGGACGTTTGTCTTAATGAAGGAAGGTCACGTCCGTCATTTCTCGTGGTTTTTTAGGGTGTGATAGTGTTCAGATTTCAAACATTACTGCTGACACAAAAGAAAAGTCAGGAAGTTGTGCTATATATTGATCAGCTTCGCGCGAACCCATCCTTCGTTGTCCTGTGATATTGGGGTAAAGTCTTTTGATCGATCGTACAGGTTCTCACATTGCATCTATATTTGTAATCAGTAGGTTGTTTTAGGCGGAATTCTAAATTTCAGTCCGAGGGATATAAACCTCAAATATGCCCACGCAAGTAGATGCGACGATAAGTACTGCGTATTTCTCAAGCCATCCGTAAGGAGTGAGCACTGGTCGTCTGAACAAAACAGAGTTCCTCACAGGTGATACAGATATTTGGTTCTGATATTTTCCCCCACAAAACTTTTCGAACTTCATACAGCATGTCAACAATAGAATGCTAAATGTCGATGTCAAATCTCGTTGAGTCTCTGGAGATTTGTTTACCCTTTTCTGCGGAACCTCGACAGGTAAAGCTGCTCGCACGACAAGGTTGGCGTTGCTTCGCGGTAATTTCTTCTCCAATAGCAAACGGTAGAATAACGACAAGAATCGGCTTGGTCTTACGCAGTCTTCATAAAACCAAAAGGTTTAACGTAATATATTAGTCGTACAACGCATGGTCACGAAACTGTCCAAAGCCAGTTGTGTACCTTGAGGGAAGACATCGCTTGACAAATTTCAGACACTCAGTTCTCTTAATCCAGTCAACCAGTAATGATAGAAGGCGGGATGCTGACAATTCGTTCATTCAGTCCGGGCACAAATATAAAACAGAATTAAAAAAGACATGCGGACTGCAACATCAAATGATATTGCCAACGACTGGGTTTGCATGAAACAAGGACGGTTAGCATTTCCATGGATTGCCAAGACATCAGTCAAAATGTTGAGACTCCAAATGTTGACTCCCTCCGAAGTCACTGGTACACGATTGCATAACCTTGAGCTGTGCGCTAAAAAGACGTTCCTCCGGACACTTAACATCCCCGGGCATACAATCAATCAGGCTCACACTTCCGAACAGTGTGCAACTGTAAGCAAACACGTTATCCATAACCTCTGGTAACAGATTTTTATATGAAACCTGACAATATTTTTCATGATTAGCCTTCTGTAATCAGTCTAATGATCAAACAGAAAACAAGTTGAACTCACTACTTTGTTGTTCTGAATATTTAGATGGATATTTCCGAGCGAATTAAACGACCGAATGACCAGATCACATTGTCATGTTATTGGTCGAAAGGGGATAACGGAAGTGAAAACATTGTGCGATAATGCAGTAATGTTTAACTGCAACAACACAAAAAAACTAGATGAGTATCTATAGCATTCACTTACAGCAAGGTGAATTCATGGTGACGCTCCGTTCCCAGAAGAACACAGGTAAATTAGAAAATCATATATTACGAGAGAAAAATATCTGAGATTTGTAAATCGATTGCAAAAAATACTGACAGAGAATAAAAATACCAAAAACACACAACAGAACAAATCTGTAAAAAAAATCCACCATTCTGCATTCAGATTAGGAAAAACAAGTTCAACCCCTGTTGCAATCAGGAGGCCGATCTAGCCGATATTTTCTCGCTGTCTCGTATTTCATGCCGAACACCCGTCAAATTCACTCACAATTTCTGCACGCTGAGCGACGATATTTCTAACTCCACTGCAATGCATCCTGCCGTTCAGTATTCTTCTGTGTAAGCAACATTCACGTGTTGCTGATTGAGTGGCAGGTATATCTACCGCCTCCTGCTATGTTCTCCTACCCGACAAATAATCGTATGAATGTCCCTCCTAACATCCATAGCTTGTCCGGCAACGTTGCTCCATATTACCACCGAAGCTCATTAATCGTGTATAAAGTGAACGCAGTTCAGTCAGCGAAAAATTCCGAAAACCGGGAATCGAAACTCCAAACAACCCACCTCAACAATTTCTCTCTCATCACCAGGCTATGCGGATCACTCAAATTTGTCCGCCTGACAGCATGTGGGAAAATATGAGGAACTCTGTAAGCACTTAATTACTTTCACAAGTAACTAAATTTTTCCATTTAAAAAATTGTTACAGTCCTCTGCCGACCTCGTCTGGTCACGTTGCAATCTGGCATCGGTGTCCAGGGTAGACAATAAAGAACTTCTGATGCAGTCCGTGAACGGAGCCAGCTATCGGAAAATACGAGTGTAAAACACTGTGAAGTAGCTTGCGTGTATAGACGGTATAGACAGCGCTCTAAAAACCGTCAGAGGACAATTGCATGTTGTGCTTCAAAGCGGAGACATATAATCCAACTGGGCGTGGTCAGTGACGACAGATATATAAATGTCAAATTCTGAATGAAATCACCCATACAACCCAGTTCAGTAACCCTTCTACACGGAATTCCATCATACTTCGAATATGCTTTACTATTCCAAACTACAGTGGGAACTCATGAACACTTCTGTATCGCTGCTGTGCATTTTCGGGATTGTAATGAACGTGATTGCATTCGCATGCATGCGATATGTGCGCACCCAATTCATGGCTTCTCGTTTTTTGCTGCATGGCCACTTCGTCATAAACGTATTCGGGTGTGTCACACTTCTGGCCTATTTGGGCACCTTCAATATGAATTTGCACCAAGCTGACTATATGGATGCAGTTGTATGCTATCTTTGGATGAGTTACATGCCTCTGTGGTTGGTGGTATCAATCAGCTTGGCCAACCTCATGTGCATCTCATTCGATAGGTTCTGGGCGGTAGTCTACTTTCGGAGCTACCCACATTTGTCCAAAAGATATATTTTGTCCCTGTACCTTTTCGAGTTTGTGTACACCGTACTGTTAGTAGTTCCTATCCTACTGCATTCAGAGTGCTCATCCGATGGGGCGGTGTGGCGAGATCACGTTATGGAGATGCACATAATACTCGGTTTCCTTCTCGGATTTCTCATTCCTGGTCTACTGAATTGTGCATTTCAAGTCCGTGTAGTTTTGAGCATCTATAGACTGACGGCAACTGAAACCACCACCACCACAACAACAACAACAACACAAACCGCCACCAATTCAACCGGACATTCGGACGCGCGTTTGGCCATTAAATTCGATGCAAACACCATGGCTATCACAATGGTAACAGTTGTCATGAATGTTAATTATTTCGTGTCAAGAATCTACCCACAACTGCAACAACTGCTTGTGATTTTGCAAGTGTTACCTCAACCGCCCATGCATGATTGGGAGAACCCACTCATATTCCCGTTCGGGGTTAGTTTCTGTGTGGAGCCATTTTTCATCATACTGTCTTCACCGACAGTGCGTGAATTGTTACGCGTCAAATGTGAGCATATAGCAAGCGTTTTACCTCGTTGCATCATCCCATGTAAATCTTAACTCATTGCTCACGCATTTTTAAATGTATACCATTCCTCATAAGTATAACAAGTGGATAGTATGCTATTTTGTTTCACTTGTTACTATTCAACCCGACCTAACCGTTCCTGGCAGACCAACCACCTGTTGAAATATCCACAGACAAGAACAAGTAATACGTGTGACTGGAGACAACTATACACTAGTTGTCCGTCTGGATGTGCCGGTAGGGTTGCAATAACCAGACACCCGTTACGATGATACCAAGTGAATATAGTGAGCATAGAATTATCTGAGTGACATGGGCATTAATAGCTGATGTTGATTGCACTCGGAACTCGGCGGTGGAACCCAGCATAAGCGATTGGTCTACTTTCGGACCACCAGAATTCACATTGTCGCTGTCTAAGCTGACAACGGGAAATGCTGGTGTTGCACACAATCGGCACTGGTGTGATGTGGACTCGTGTAACTCTTTGATAGTGTGTTTCTCCTCCACGTCCTTCATTAGTCTCGCGCATCTGGTTAACCAAAATAGTGTGACGCTCATCAACTTAATATGGTCTGTGGAGGCTTCCAGCGTCCCCAGTTCTGATGTCTGAAATTATTGAAACAGTAAAGTTCTCCATTCAAAACGCACATAGGACAAACTGAACAAACACTGGTCCATTCAGTTCGTTCCGGTGTGTATTTGTTCACAGAGCAATGGGTGTTTCACAAGATGAATTGCTGTTCAGTTCCACATCGGATATTCGTGTTCAGGTGAAACGATTCGATAGCATGATTGTAAAACATCCTCCTTCGAAAATGAAACGTCAAGGTCAACGAGAACGATTGTAGGAAATTACAGTTCGGTCACATCCGGAAAACCACTCGAGTGCCGTTCGTTTAAACCCGACTGAACCCACTTGTGAAACAACCACCGGCACCTGTGAACTTGGACAACACTTCGGCGTGGACTTGACCTGCAACCAGCTGGAGCGACGCAGACGCGATCGGGTAGATGAAGCTATGTGTGTTTCGATTGTGTGATGTGTGCAGTCGTTACTACGCAGTTGGATATTGGTGGATTGTCTCTCTCTCCCCTTGCAAGTCACACTAGGTATTCAGGTCGAAATTAGCACCAATGGTGGTTCGGCAGCACAACATACTCGGAGAAAACACAGAAAATAAATATCAAGAAACTACGCGGAGGAAGAAAGCTAGCACCAGGTTTGCCGGATAGCGGAAAGATTCAGTATGAGTAGGACAGTTCGAACCGTTCCGAGTTCCCTAGGAAGCGGTCACCATATATGACCCTTCCGAGGAAGGTTTGCTTGCAACCACCACACCCGGAATGTCAGAAACCATCTGCCGTCGAAACAAACAGAAATGTCCCCCTGTAATATCCACACACACACACACACAATCAAACAAGAACCACACACTCCGTTGTAGGTCAATATAATTCCGTTGGTTGGCACTGCTTTAGCAACTGTCCATAAGATTGTCGTCTACGTTAATCAGAAAGCCGTGCCGCATCAGTGCGGCTACGAATCGCCAAAACATAAGGCGACATTTGAAACGAAGTGAGTGGACTGAGGTTCTACAAGCCCAGACGGTTGCACGAACGGACTTGCGTACGACAACGAGATAAAACATACACGGAAAGGCTAAGCCTATCATTGGTGACATCGACAGCTCATTGAACACCGTCTCGTTAGTCAAGAATCCTCGTGCTAGTAAATCTTTAACCTGTTCAAGGGTGCTCGTCGTCATACCGACAGAAGCAGTGTTTCAGTCAGCAACCATGTGCATAGCTCGCTCATGTAAGCCAGATTGAAGAACCCACCTGGGACAAGGAGTCTCCCCAAACAGGTATCAGTTGATACCGTCGAGGACCTATGGACTGAGGGATGTTGCTGGTAATATTTGATTGTTGATACGGTCCAAGAAACGACACGCGGTCAGTTTGTGATTGTTCCTGGGTGAGATCGCCATGGATCCACAAATCGTTGAGGAGGAATTTACAGACATGTCACAAAGCTCTTCTTCGGGATGTCTGTTCGAAACTATTCACAGTTATGTTGAAAACGCGCGGCTCCGCTGAGCATTGACGAAGGGGAATTTGCTTACAAAACAGTGGTGTTGTCAAGATCTGGAGGGGTCAAACGTAAGGCCAGACCTACCGCCATTCTACTGTGCGAGAAACTGAAGACAGGGGTGATTCGAAAATGCACACGTTTCCACTCCCTCAGCTTTAACGATCGTTCACCTGACGGTGTAAAAAGCTACAGCAAGTAGGAGGCTTAGACGACACGTGAAGTGTTCAGCGGTTACCCGGAGTGTGATAGCACCCGAATGCTAGAAGAATGGTGGAAGATATTGACGCTAGTGGACAACCACAACCCACAGATCGGGGCCGATTTGAGTATCCTCAGAATCATGATCCCACTATCGGACACAACATCCTAGTCATCAAATTCGAATATTGGAATTACACACGCGTTCAAAGCAAGATATGGCAATATTTCTGAAGAACATACTGCGTACATGGTTTTCGGAAATGCGTTATGTTACAGTGTAGTAAGGAGCTAGTGTTCCCGCCAAATTTTACAGGGATTTCGTAGCCAAACCACTCAAACTCAAGTTAGTGTGCCATCACTCTCTTGCTGACCATACCAAGCACCCTCTCGGCACTGTTTTAAAACGTGTGGTCTAGCTGCGTCAGACGGTTGAAGAGTAGTTGCGGACGATTGCCTACCTCCATTGAACTAGTATGAAGGCATCGAGCACATTTACTCACCCCTGTTGGGTTCGAACAGAATATCTGAATAGGCAATTAATTCAATCTTAAGGTTCATGATCCACTACTTCTAAACTCGATTAGCCTACCTAGATCGGTGAATGTGAGTTGTTTGTCGTGGTTAAGAGGAAACCTGACGTATGAAAGACGAGGCTGTGTGAATTTCCGGAATGCCGGAGTTCACATCAGGACCGTGACACGTACGTGTGTCGAGTTCTAATGGGACGAACATTGGACGATAGTGCACACTTCTGAAGTGGGCTGCTCGAAATATCTCGGTAAGTGCGAGAGTTGCGATAGGTTGCGAATGGTGTTCAACATATATTAACCGAAACTCCCGTACTACCTACCAGCAGTCAAAGTGTCACTTGACGAATATAAAGTTTTCTCTGTTTCCAATGTGGAGAGAATCTCCGGTTGCGGGTAGACGGACTTGGGATGATATGACAGTCAGTGTGTGCATTGGTGAGTTGATCAGACAATCTGGACAGTACTCACAAACGCCTGTGACTGGCTGTTTGTATGTAACGATTGGGGCGTACCTAGTGTGAGTTTGGTGGTTCCATGATCACCACTGTCTTTTCTTGGGGGCGTAGATAGAGTTCGATTCCCACCTGTAGCAAACATTTTCAGGCTGATGAACTTGAAATTGCGGGAAACTTGAACATGGTGCAGGTTTGCTGAATCTGGTAGATCGAAACTCCATGAAACCACAAAATCTCTGGGCAATTTTGAATGAGAACTATGTGGTTTTTTCAGCAACGTTAACCATTTCATTGTTTTTATTCCCCGATTGCGTGAGTGAGCGATTCAAACCAATAAGCTGGCGGCCCAGTTCAGTTTCCACTTAGCTTTCTGGGCTTCCTACATAATAGTCGACGGTACTTTGTAATAAAGTGGTTTATGAACTCAGTTGTTTGGATTCATCGAATGTTGGCCCCGTAAATCCATAAGGTTTGGCTATATGCATATGGCTTCGTCAATGGTGTCAGGTCAAAATATCCCGAACAAGCAATAAGTTCAAGTGAGTTCGATCATATCGAAGACACATATAAAGACAACTTGCAGCTACAGTTACGTCAAAATTATGATAAAAATGGAACCATGGCGGTTTGGCCGCTCGTGATATTGGTGGGAGATTCTGGCAACCGCAAAGTCTGTGAGTACCAGACGGGATTATTCATTCGAACTGCGATCGCTTCCCTCTGTAAGCGATATTCGGCATCTCATGTCTTTTGACTGATTGCCCTTTACTCAGAAAATCGTACAAAAATAAGAGGCCGGGTGGGCGATGTGGCGTGAATCGACAAGATATGTCGCAGTTACGCTAGCCTTTGCTTTAGTGACTCCACTATTGTTTCAGGCTGCATGATGTTCATGGATACGTTCAGATAAGTACCAGATTGTGTGACCTACTCACATAGGTTCACAGGAACAAAAAACTCGATGGTCACAGAAAGAAACCGAGATGGTTGAAAGTTTTTGCTAGACTGTGACATACTCGACTAATGTCAAATTCAATCAGGTCAAATGTGGGAAATCTGACAAACACCAAATGGTATCTCTCGAAGATTCACGGAGTAACATCTGGGTTACCATTGCCTATGTATTCTGTTTCTGATTTGAGTAGCCAAATAACCTTGCGCTTCGACCAGCTATCTTGTCCTGTGATGAAAACTTCAACGTCATTTGCCCAAGCATGGTATTTCACGCAATTCAGAACATCTATAAGTAGTAGGTGGTCGGGGAACAGTGGTGTATCTCTTTGTCAAGGACGTCATTGTTCGACATACACATGTCACCCATTGTCACTTAATTCTACGTCCGTGACACTCAGGACTATCCCACACTAGACTGACTTTTCGAATGAACGTGCTAGTGGCCTGCTTGAAAGATATAAATTCACAGATTTTCCTTGTAAATAGTTTCAAAGGGGGTTGAAATGTTCAAAAATATTTGGAAGATTATAAACCGTAGTGAGCCAGAATAGTCTACCCAGTAAAGGACAATAAACAACTTCAGTGGTGTTGATCAGGACGGTCGAGTTGTACCTACTACAATAAGAGGTATTTTCCGTATTTACACTTGAGTGCCCATCTTTGACGACTCTGCTTTTCTGTTTACTTTTATCCAACTGCAGTCGTCAATGTGTTATTTCCGTCCCGAAGCTAACAGCACAGTTCCCTCCATCCCTCGTCAGGGTGACCTGTTTTTTCATGTACATTCTGTTTTCTAAGGTATACAATGATACACCCGGTCAAAACGTCAAAATGTTGTTTTCATTGCCGCACATGATTTTCGACGCTGAGAATCAGACTGGGTTTTATTCTACTGAACTGTTCCAACTGGGTTAAATTTATTATTGTCCAACTCCGATAACTTATCAGTGGAGGCGATCGACGTGATTAGGACTTGTACGGTACTACTGAGAAAAATTATCAGGAAACCGACCTATCATCTTGAACGCGAATGAAATTGTCAGCCACTCAAATTATCTGGCAGAAAACGCTTAGAATTAGGCAAATCAGAAACGACCTTGCAAAATGACTGCCAATTGACTGGAAATGAACTCATCAAAACACGCAGGTGCAAATGACAGTGAGATTGTATCAGACACTACCAAGCAGGCGAGTTGTAGTAGATCCTGAACGATAGTTGCAATAAAAAAGGAAACACCTGCACTGTTTGTTTGTGGCCATAACAACAAATCGTAAATGTTCACTGCGCGCAATAAAAGGCAAAATTAAGGATGGGCGGAAAGAAGCTAAACGTGTTTCAACGAAGTCAACATTTGACATAGCACCAGGCATCGAACAGAGAACATACCGAACAAACGTCAGCATATCCAACATCGCCTTCTGCCAGTGCACAGCTAGGCAGGTTCAAAATTTCAGGCACAAGTTTTAAATGAATAACTTATGATCTGCGTTACAAGTAGGATAAATAACGCGGTGAACACCGTATAAAGTGCCAAACGTGTCACAACGAATTCGATGAACGAAACATATATGTATGTACGCTAGAATATATGTATATACATACGCTAGAATAGAGGATGATATAGTGAGAATGTTAGAGAGCAGATCGGTACACACGGAGTTGTTCTACACGGTCACCGCTAGTTTTTAAACTTTTCCAAAGAAGGCGGCGTTTTCATCTAAGGGTGTTCGTTAAATTTTGGTCTCTGTCTGGTAAGTCATGAATAACCTATGAAACAAACCTCAGAGTCATCGCTGTTAATTCCCAACCAGTGTCATACTGTGATAACGTGACTACCGTTTCCAGCTTTCTTCACCACTCACAAGTGGGGCACGGGGTGGCGAGGCGTGGGTTGGCTTTATGGTTGACCGACTCAATGTGAAATGGAAGGTATAGAAGCGGTTAACTCAATGTAGAATCACTCATTGTGTGTCAGAATATTTTCGTTTGAAATGGAGCTTCTACTGTGGCAGCTGTACAACACGATTGCCTGTACGATGGCATTGTATTATTTGACTTCCATCAAAAGTGTGAGGCCACCCCGACGCCACAGATGACGTGAGTAAGCAAACGCCATCCAAGTTTTTAGCATACGAACAACGATCGCATTGGACACTGCATCCGCATTGACGCCGTTTACAGGGTACGCGAAGGTCACGGTAACCCCCAAAGGTTGGCGCTTAAGAGAAGGAACAGGTGCAGAGTCCTGCCAATCCTGAAATAATACCTTACGCCTGTAAAGTGCACATGTCATACGAAACTGACTAACCAAAACCTGTGACCTGTCTATGACATTCTTATCATTTCGCGAACCGTAACAGATTAAAGTGATGCCATCTGACTAATGTATACCTTTTGGTCTGGTGTCTAGGAGAATCTCATTATATACGCGTTGCAATCATTAAGTGAAATATCATGATAACAATCAGCTTTGATGGAATGCGAAACAGATTAACCTTTCGACAGTTCGTATACGAAGTGCGTGGGCTCATTTTGAAACCGGAGATGATGTTCCACTACCGAAACCTGTGTAAGTTCTCCAAACTGCCTGTCAGTCTTTGAAATAGTCACACCATCGATAGATGAAATTTATGTGGTCAACATATGTGCACAAGTGAATGTGTGAATAGAGTCTCTAGCCTCTACGTTTAGGACGACGAAGATTAGTATTCACAAGATACACCGAAGTCAACACAACGGTGGTAAACTGGCTTCCAGGAAGGCTGTAACTGTGCTCTACTTGAGATTAGGAGGACGGAGATTGTAAGTCAACCGCCACTAACAGTTGACTGTGGCTGCTGCAGTCTCACTGACTTTTCAGTTAGCCTCATCCGAATGAAGCGCTATACTGCAGCTTAACTATTGTTACAGCTCTTCAGTGGCATACATCTCTACCACTGTTGGGCCTGGATTCCGATCACCATTCCATTATGCAACTGTATTGGCCATTGCATCACTGAGTTCACACTAGACACTAGCGAAGTATCACATGAAGAAGTTTGGCAGCATTTGCTTCTGGATGGTTTTCAAATTGCATAAAACCAAAATTCCCTAGTAATAATCAGTAGCCAAACTATCTCTCAAAAAGTTGCTGATTTCTTATCAGTCGTTAATTTTCATGGTCGGAAGCGTAAGAGTTCTGCTCCATAGTTAAAATGTCAGTTCAATTTTCATCACCGGCCAAACTAGTCACTTAGAAGCATGTTTCGCCGCATTCGCTTGCGAGTAATGCTCAGATCGCCTGATAGCCTCCTGAGTAGACAACACTCTCTGCGTTAGCTCCGACCGTTGTGCCCACGATTAGGACTTCCATCCAAGCTGAACCCACAGGATTCATCATACTTGCTGAGCGCTATTTTGATTAGTGCTGAGCGTTAGACGGGGTTCGAGTTATGCAGACCGAAATCTCTTATTGCTAATCAATAATACGAAAAGTGCTAAAATATTGCCGGCTTGAATGTGTCACTTTGAAGATTTAACATAGTAGCATAGTACAATATCGCACGGACATATTTTATTACATTTCGGTCCCACTGGGGTATTTCGCTCATAAGATTATAATAAATTAAGGCTAAATATCTGCGTTTAAACTGAAATTTGTATGTCTTTTAAGGCGAAACGAACAACACAACCCACAAACCCACCCGTGGATTTTAAGATAGCAATGAATACGGTACATAAACGAAACTTTCGTTCGTTGTAATATCTAAATTAATTTCCTTAGCTATCACATTTCATGTTGCTCGTAGGTTGGAACCAATCAGTCGTTATTTTGTAGTTGGTCTACAAACGAACAAGCAGCCATCGCAACATCAGATGGGGCTGAGAAAGGTTTTGCAAAGAGTGGACCTCACTGACAGAGCGGTGGAAAGCTGTTTCGACCTAGCTGGGTTTCGACAGTATCATGTAGGCCGAAGAATCGAAAACTTGAACCACAAGTAGGTGACAGATTTTAGTCTAGACAATAATCTGATAAACCACTCGATCACCGTCATCAGAGTTGCAGAAGAGAGGCACTGAAAATACTTTATGTGAGTGCATGGCGCCAATATAATCCGATTAGAACGGAGCAGCTGTCCACCACTTCGCCGGTCATTACTGGATGCTCTGTTCCTATTCGGATGTTGTCTTCACTAACCCATTCGGTCAATGACATTGGTAGAGAGAACACGTGGCTCAGGAGAGTACAAAATATATGGTAACATTTCTTAAGTACGTTGATGAGTGCACCATTGGCAGGTGAAGGCGCAACCGATCAGAACGCAGCTGAATTCTTAGTACCACTGTTGAGGTACACACGGGCCAGGAAGTGTACACAACACTAAGGTCAACTGTTTGCAGAATCTCCAAATCACTCCCTCAGCTTACCGTTAACTTTCTTAGCAGATGCTTCTGAGTAACGTTCATTTCTGAGACTGATGTGACCTATGGGTAGTACAAAAGTGTGCAATTCGAACACTATGTCAAACAGGTGAATACAAACGAGTATGGTGTCAGCACAACGCCACAGCCCCGCGATACTCATATATGGAGTCATATGGAGTCGGTTCCTATTGGTGCTACTTTGCCTCGACCATGGTTAAGCGGAATGATACCAAACCCGTAGCCAATTAAGTCGATAGATGTCAGTTCAGTGGACTTCTTCTTTTCAAATATCTTGAACACTGAGATTGGTATGAGAGTGCGAAGAATCTCGAGCAATTTGGAGCGACCGCTATATTGGATTGTAGTTCACTTACTGAAGACACCCTTCTTGAGGTGTCCTTTTATCTTAAAAGAGCACCTTTGTGTAATGTTTAACACTCGTCTATAAGCATGTTATTTTCTTCGGCTAATTGTGGCCAGAAACGGTTAACTTGAATATTATCTGCACAACACCATTAGGTACAGGTGAAACGTTGTTTAAGAGTGATTCCTCACCAGTGCTTCAAAAAGTTTCTACATTTCGATTGCTAGACCTCGGTTATTCAGTATTATTATTATTATTATTAATATCATTGTAGTTCAGGGAATTAGACAAAACTTGTCGCATACAAAATGTGAAGGGACCTCATTGACAAACTGATATCCACTTTTACAGTAGTCATTTAGCATTGGACCTAGTGAAGTGAGTCAAACTTATGTCACAGAATGAATTAATATACAGTGAACTTGATGGATCGAGTGTTATACTACTTGGCCTTGTTGCACCAGCTGTTGAGTAAAATCCGGACCAACTTCCACAGTGCGTTGCAAGTAACAAAAGATGAGCATATTTGCCAGTCATCAACCACTTGTGTGATCAACTTGACACCGTCATCGCAGACCGCTTAGGGAACATCAGCTGAATGCATGCCTGCACTACCAAAGAGCCTTCTTACTCGTGAATGGTGAGGACGAAGTAGAATAACTCCTGTGCGCCGTGCTCAAACAAAAAATCGCAGGTGGGTAGCACAACGGTAGTTTACGATCGGTTGAGTTGACCACTGCTCAAGAACTTGAGGTGCAACATATTCTTATCAGAACCTTTCAGTCTCCGAATTGGGAATGGCAGTAAGGGCGAGTCCAACCTGGTCGACTTAATGGCATTGGAGGATCAGCCGTGTTCTACCATGGCTTACTCAAACAGTGTAGTTACCCACTGATAGATAGGACCACTAGATACCCCATACTTTATCAGTAAATTCATTTTAGGAAATCATCGGTCCGCAGTTTTTGTTCAACACTTTGCAGTACTCAGTCTCATATCAGCACCATAAAGTATTTTTGCCCCTCTAGTAAGTTTGACGACTAAAAGCAGACATAATCGCACGAGCTTTTTGTTGTCTACTTTCGAACTATTCATGCATATATTTGTTGTTTCCGTGTCATAAACCAGACGGCTTTACAGCAAGAAGCCATCCCATCATTCTTACTGTAATTTTGTCACGTTATTTTGAAATGTCCAAATGTGCTTATGCAAATGCTGGACTTGTGAAGATGGCCGCGGAAACACATGACAGCGCGGTCTTTCATAAATTGACGAGGATGTCACGTGAACCGGTGCAGTTACAAATCATTGGGATATCGTCGAAACGGAAGGAAGCTCTTGACGCATTCGTTCCCAGATTGGAATTCTTAAGACTAGCAACCGAAAGGAAAAGGTTAACGAATTCAACACCGATCTAACTACATTAGGAATTACATTTACGCTTTGGAGATTTGTACCAATGGGGTATTCCACGAGAATAAATAAATTATTGCACCAGACCTACCCAGCATCATGAATGAAACACGGAAATTTGGTTACCAATGCGAAGGATAAACAACGTTGATACGGCTAGAATTAAATTCATCCCTGTTGACTTTCTGAAACATGTTCATGGTTTCCGTATTTGCTTGTCACGCTGATGTGAAACGCCAGCTTATAAGGCAGCCGAAATTTAGATGTAATCCAAACATATTACCAACTGGAACCAGATGAAATAAAATCACTCCGCATAAATCGTCAAATTGGGACCAGTGAGAGTGAGAGGTAACACTGGACACCTAAAAACCCAAACAACACTGCCAAGAACCACGAGGGAGGTATTGAGTTTAGTAACAACGTTGTTTGGCATGTAATCAGATATTTCGTTTGGTTTCTCACCAGGTCTCTTTGAGTACGATTGCCCATAAATGATCAAGCAACAACGACTCGGAAGCAGCTCAGTTCCCATATTTGTGCAAGCCTAAAATCCATGGGTACTTGATTGAATTGAGCGTTGCACCAGTGAGCGAACGAAATTTCAAAGTTGCCTGCTTCCCGTAAACAACATACTATTAGGAAAACAAACAGAGTAAACGATGAATTTTTCGCAGAGGATTGCGTAGACAAATCAAACTGCAGATACCTGGAGTGGACTGAACCATGTGCACCAAGAATGGGAAAATCACCTAACCCGACGTCCTTTTCAAGCTTCTTTTTGCTATGAGCCAGTCAACCTACTACAAATCTCCCATGTTCGAGTCAGTTTCTTGAACCCATTCATGAAAAAATAAACCACCATAAAAATAAACCAAATTCCCGACTACTCATCAGTAACCATTCATAAAAATTGAGCAAGCGTTTTGCGATGGCTTCTAATAATAGTACAGTGTTTCAAATGACGGCTCTTTGCGCTCTTTTCAGTGACTGTGCACAACACATTTTGTCTCTACTAATTTGGGCAAGGTTAAATGAGACCAATAATTTTTGTGAAACTTTAATTTCAACATTAGCAGTTACCTGGGTGTTATAGTTGATTACATTGGACAGTTAGTTCTTGACTAAACAAAACTTTTATTTTGGCGTTGACGTGCGTGCGCATGACGAGGTTGATGGTGTGACAGTTGGTGGCACGTGGAGTCTCACAATAATACAGAATTTCATTGAAATGATACAAGCTGCTCCAACTGATTGTATGAATGTCAGCAGACTTCTGATTTGCGCTGAAAATGACCAGCTAAGTCAGTCATTTATAAATTTTAAGTCCACATACCAAAATTACGGATAAATCAGAATTAGATGATTCAGCGCTTTACGCAAATACTCTATAATTCAGATATCGAAGTGGCTTCGACAGTCGTTAAGTCATATTGTGGTGGATTGTCAGGCCGGAGGTAAGAGTTTTCGAACGCTAGGCCGAATACCTCAACGCGGGGAGGTATGTTCAAAAGTCTGCTGCAATCGGATCAAGAACAACGTGCGCGGCCGGATGAGTCGTCGCTCGACCGGATCGGACCAACGGGCGAGGCAGGGCAGGCGAAATACGACAGACGGTCAGATCGGAGGCGTGGTGTTTCCAACATTTAGAGGAACATCTCGACACGATTTTGGAATACGGTCAAGGCCAACATTGGGTGGATGGCGGACAGCACGAGCAGCCGGACGTGCCATCGCCCAAGGAAATCGGACAAACAGACAAGGAATGGCAAGCGGAAAAGCCCCCGATAGAAGGCGCCGATCACACACGTAAACCGGTCAGAAGCGCACACGACGTGAGAACGGAAACCGGGGGGTGTTGTGGGTTGGAATTATGACTCATAAACGAGAGAGCGCGTGTTGCATGAGACTGGCGATTTGGACAATAAAGATTGTGCTTTATTGGACGCCTTCTCGCTACAGAATAACTCATAAAAATTTCTCCCATTCCTCACTTTACTACTCATGACCATTTGACCTCCTAAAAGCTCTCCTTATCAACTTCGCATTGCGCCATCTGGGAACCTGTTCTTGACTTCCGATCATTATGTTTTCGCTCACCGTTTCCGCGTGCTTTGCCTCTGTTTTCATGTCTGCTGGCCACACACTGGTTGCATTAATTTCTCCGTAGTAACAGATGAGATGCAAAGGGAATATCCGTGTACAAAACTTCTTACGTTCTACTACCGATCCTTTTCAAACTCAGTAAGTATAATTGTTGCAGTAGTCGCGGTGACTTAATATATCAACGTTTGTGTATGTTAGGGTTGCGCGCGTCCTCAAAAGCAGTTTATTCTGGTAAAAATGTTGGGGAAGGCGGAAGTGCAAATTGGGGCTCCTAAAAACCCCGATTACTTCAAGCAACGTACGGTCACGCAGTGATAGCAACAGTAGATGGAAAATTCCTTTACTTTTTTCACAATGCTTACTCTAAGCTGTGTCAGTTCCTTTCGATTTCTCAAAACAGCTTCAGGGACCTACTGACTTTTGTGCTTAAGCAAACTTGTTCGGTTCACTAACGTTCTCAATACCTGGTCTAGAACACAGGTTGCACTATGATCACATCATGCTTATTTCAAATTTATCCATTATTGGACTTGCCATCTGAATGGAATGCTCCTCCGCTCACCTCAACGAAGCGAACATGTTCATGCCAAACAAGCCAACAGACTGTCGAACGAAGTAATACAAAGCATTTTTGCACAGATCTGTGCACCCGCGTGCTGGCCACATCTACACACCCGCATACGCTCATCATAGACAGCAATACATCAGTGGTTAACACTAATGCTTAGCTGCCACACAACCATGAAGAAACAGCAAACCCTATATATAGGAGAGAAGGAAAAAAGAAGGGGACGGGATCTAACTACTGAAAATGACTACGATCATATTCAAACATTCAACATCAGGGTGCCTACATCCGGCAAACAAACAACCGAGCTACAAGTGAGAGTAAGGCGTCATCAGCAAGACAGCTTCCTTACGGCTTTCACTGCCCCGCGTCATTAAATGCACTCACTTCACAAACAACTCGGCCAAACAACGACAACATTCACGCCACTGAGCTCGATTAGCCGCCATCTCACCTACAGTCTCCAGCCACCGACTCTGTGAGTCGTGAGTGCCCCAGCGCGGCAGACGAACGCGATCTACAGTGGCCAACTTCCTCGCGAACGACTACATTTCCCTACGCCACGTCATTATCTGACCACCTCGCACCTTACACCAGTCGGCCGCAGTGTCAGCGAACAGTGCTCGGTGTGGAAGACGACTAGCTGGCATCCTTAATACGTGACCTAACCATCTAAGCCTGTGCAAACGTAGAGATTGGACAAAAGAATTCGTTTGGCAATCACAGTGAAAGTCTTTATCTATTCAGTTCTCGAAAAGATTCAAAAATATTCGTAGGTGAAAGCTGCAGCATATCTTGTACCACCGTCCAGTTTAAAACAGAAGAGAACAGCCCGCTGGTGAGACACCGTTCAATATTGGGACAGGTAATCTCACAACGTTTGTAAGTAAGAGGAACCGAAGGAAGTTCACATTTTTAATAACAAATCTATATTCAACACGCGAGTAAAGTCACCCAATTTTAGCTGTTAGAATTTTGGACAACGGCACAAACTTAATTGGGCCACTTTTGTACTGCGTTAACTCACTCTGCGTTTTCAACGGTTAAGAAATATGGGCTGAAGTTGGCCATCCAACTGAATGTTTGCTTGAAGATTAAAAAAGATATAACGAAGTTCACACCTTTAAACAGATAAAGGAAAAATTTCCGATTACGGGCGGCGTCACGTGCGAGATGTTAGATCTAAAGAGGAGGGATTGTTAAACCTTAATAATTTTTTAGAGGCGTGTATAAGAATAGTTCTGATAACCTGCAATAATAGGACGAACTCGAATACCTTCCTGAGGGTTTCTTTTAAGTTTCCGTACACTTAAGGATTGTTTCTTTTATCTGTGATTGCTCGTGGGAAAAGCTACTACCTTGATTAATAAGGCAGTCTCTCTGTTTTAGTTTTGCAATCAATCGCTTTTTGATTGAGAAAGTTATTGCTTGTCAACAAGTCTATCTTTTTCTAATCCATCAGATGGTTACCTTTGCAGTTAGATGATTATCACAGATGTACACCAGTTCAGTTTTCACTCACCTCTTCCAGATCATGTCAATTAGGTGAAATGTAACGTTCTAATCTGCTCTGAACAAGGAATTGTGTGTGACCCAATGTATCACTGATCAACAAAACAGAACTAAATTGACTAACCTATAACGATAAACAGTTGTCTGATCTGGTACTTAAGCAGAAGTGATGGAGATGTTGTTATCCGATAGGTTACACCCAAAGGCGATGACTTACTGTAAGCTGACTCGGTCTAATTCAGTTAATTTCCTCGAAATAATGATCAGCCAATGTGGCACCTACTTGAGATAGATGTTCGCACCACGGCACAAATGTTCACTTAATTCACTTAGTCGGTTAAACAAAACAACGCCGGCCCAAGACAGGGTTAATTTCGAATGAGCAGGCAGACCGTTTGTCCTTCAGCCTCAACGCCTTAGACTCACAACTATGTTGTAATTTGGGAGCAGTTTTCTCTCATTCTCCTGAACAGTAGCGCAACCTCATTAAACGTGCGTACCTGGACGCTTTCGGTGTGACACCCTTCAGCTTGGTTATTAATAGATTTGGGCAAACGTGTGACATCTGGTAGGGCCGATTATTTTAGCTACATAAATATCTACACTTCCCAAGGTGTACCTGAACGTCAATACAGATGATTGCTATTGTCATTGTGGGTGAGCTGATCGGTTCTGTAAACTTGTAAGGTTCGGCTTAATCCAGAGCTTCACTTTGAGAAAGAATGTGAGACGTACCGGCGTCAAGCACGCAGGCACAATAAGAGTAGGTATTCAATGTAGTGGAAACATTCGAAAAGATCCGTTTGCAACAAATAAAATGCTGGCATATTCGAAAACTGTGAACAGTAAATGAACAGTCACACTGGTACGTATTGATTGGGTATTGAACAGTCATAATCCCACGCAACAAAATTGATGGCGCCAGAGCGTACTGCCCTCAGGCAGCCGGGACTGGACGCGTACTTAGTTTTCCTTCGGTACAACCCAACGTCTCAGAGTTGCAATGACGCAGCGACTCCGTGAATGTAATATCAATCGTGTTTGAGCATTACCACGTTGAAAATTTGAGGTTTCTGCCGGTAAATCTGGATGGTGGCTCATGTTTCGCCATCGCCCGCACTAACCACTGAAAAATACGGCTGGTTCTTCTTTGTAGTAAATCTTGATCAGTTCTGCCATTGTACGTGTTAGTGCAACTGCAAATGAAGTGTCAGGTGGCACTTGGGGCATAGTTTATAGAACAAGAACGAGTAGATCAATCAAGATTCATCTCATGAATGACAGATAACAGACTAAATTCCGTGTCGGAGTAAGTGCAAATAGTAGCAGTTATAATCATACGTCCGACTAAGTTAATGTTCTAATCATTTTAATAAGTGAGACTTATAAGGACGGCTTTCTTCGGAGGTGTTAGCGTTTGCACTGTCACTCAGAGCGTGAAAAAAATTCAATAAGTTGGGCCGCAAACCTGTTTCCAGGTTGAGTGCTACTCTCAGCCTGCTCATCAGGAGTCCGCTTTTTAGCTACCAATAGTCTCCTCATGCTAAGAAAATTCAGTCTTTCAAGTGTGTAATTGCAATCGACAAGAGCGAAAGAATCGGACTGTGCAACTTATTTTGTAGCGAGAAGGCGTCCAATAAAGCACAATCTTTATTGTCCAAATCGCCAGTCTCATGCAACACGCGCTCTCTCGTTTATGA
>QNGE01002892.1:82413-95682 GCA_008508345.1 Paragonimus westermani
TCATAATTCCAACCCACAACACCCCCCGGTTTCCGTTCTCACGTCGTGTGCGCTTCTGACCGGTTTACGTGTGTGATCGGCGCCTTCTATCGGGGGCTTTTCCGCTTGCCATTCCTTGTCTGTTTGTCCGATTTCCTTGGGCGATGGCACGTCCGGCTGCTCGTGCTGTCCGCCATCCACCCAATGTTGGCCTTGACCGTATTCCAAAATCGTGTCGAGATGTTCCTCTAAATGTTGGAAACACCACGCCTCCGATCTGACCGTCTGTCGTATTTCGCCTGCCCTGCCTCGCCCGTTGGTCCGATCCGGTCGAGCGACGACTCATCCGGCCGCGCACGTTGTTCTTGATCCGATTGCAGCAGACTTTTGAACATACCTCCCCGCGTTGAGGTATTCGGCCTAGCGTTCGAAAACTCTTACCTCCGGCCTGACAATCCACCACAATTCTAAACTTGATTGAAAACGGAAACTTTTGAAAGATATATGTTAGAGGAAACTAAGACGTTGAAGGGTATTTCATTTTCTCGCGGTCGGACGAAACTGTCAGTGGATGGACAATCTAATAACCACTTGTTTCTTGAACATGGTACCTGGTTTGTTCGAGGAATGGCATCCGCTTCAGCAGACCGTAGGCTTTGCTTCGTTCTAGGACAACATATGATACCAAATACATTGGCACCGCAGACTTTTTGGCCCGTCTCGTATAGGTGGTTGATAATCGCATTTCTGGCAATGCCACTTCCGGAAGTACAAGTCCACTTATGAATGTGGTCATTGTTGCGTGTTTCCAGTTGCCCAGCTAACTCCATAATTTTCGCCTTATTCAAAAGTATCCCGAGGAATCATTAGTTCACTATTATATAAATTAAATTTTTCATAAAGGTTTTCGCTCTTGTGCCTTACTGGCTCAATGAAAATACTGACAGCCCAATCGTGCGACTTGATCGACTAATATGGTATTCTTACTCCAGTGGCTACCAGGAGAGAACGATGAGCAGAGGTGTCCGCTATTGATTGTCCTCATGATTCTGATTAAATCCTTCGATTATGCCAATAGATAAGGGCTCTGTGCATTGCTGTTTTAGATCAGATCTCCACCTAAACTACTTAGGCTGTTTTTGTCCTCCCACAAGAATACGTGGTCCAAAGAATTGAAGCTGTTCTCTTCTATGCATAATCGTTCTATTAGGTATTCGTCACCACAGATGACAGAGCTGACACTAATTCAAACAGTGATGACATGTTGCTCACTAACGCTTCATTGTAGGCACTCATCAAGTCTCTACGATTCTTCTTCAGAATATATCAGAAAGAATGTTTGACTACTACAAGTTTTATGAGTGGTGATATAGTGACAAAACGGCGATCAGGAAATTCTAACCGCCCTTTTTCAGTCTAGTGTGGGATAGTCCTGAGTGTCACGGAGTAGTACGGTTTACACGTCTTAATACTAGGGACGTAGAATTAAGTGACAATGGGTGACATGTGTATGTCGAACAATGACGTCCTTGACAAAGAGATACACCACTGTTCCCCGACCACCTACTACTTATAGATGTTCTGAATTGCGTGAAATACCATGCTTGGGCAAATGACGTTGAAGTTTTCATCACAGGACAAGATAGCTGGTCGAAGCGCAAGGTTATTTGGCTACTCAAATCAGAAACAGAATACATAGGCAATGGTAACCCAGATGTTACTCCGTGAATCTTCGAGAGATACCATTTGGTGTTTGTCAGATTTCCCACATTTGACCTGATTGAATTTGACATTAGTCGAGTATGTCACAGTCTAGCAAAAACTTTCAACCATCTCGGTTTCTTTCTGTGACCATCGAGTTTTTTGTTCCTGTGAACCTATGTGAGTAGGTCACACAATCTGGTACTTATCTGAACGTATCCATGAACATCATGCAGCCTGAAACAATAGTGGAGTCACTAAAGCAAAGGCTAGCGTAACTGCGACATATCTTGTCGATTCACGCCACATCGCCCACCCGGCCTCTTATTTTTGTACGATTTTCTGAGTAAAGGGCAATCAGTCAAAAGACATGAGATGCCGAATATCGCTTACAGAGGGAAGCGATCGCAGTTCGAATGAATAATCCCGTCTGGTACTCACAGACTTTGCGGTTGCCAGAATCTCCCACCAATATCACGAGCGGCCAAACCGCCATGGTTCCATTTTTATCATAATTTTGACGTAACTGTAGCTGCAAGTTGTCTTTATATGTGTCTTCGATATGATCGAACTCACTTGAACTTATTGCTTGTTCGGGATATTTTGACCTGACACCATTGACGAAGCCATATGCATATAGCCAAACCTTATGGATTTACGGGGCCAACATTCGATGAATCCAAACAACTGAGTTCATAAACCACTTTATTACAAAGTACCGTCGACTATTATGTAGGAAGCCCAGAAAGCTAAGTGGAAACTGAACTGGGCCGCCAGCTTATTGGTTTGAATCGCTCACTCACGCAATCGGGGAATAAAAACAATGAAATGGTTAACGTTGCTGAAAAAACCACATAGTTCTCATTCAAAATTGCCCAGAGATTTTGTGGTTTCATGGAGTTTCGATCTACCAGATTCAGCAAACCTGCACCATGTTCAAGTTTCCCGCAATTTCAAGTTCATCAGCCTGAAAATGTTTGCTACAGGTGGGAATCGAACTCTATCTACGCCCCCAAGAAAAGACAGTGGTGATCATGGAACCACCAAACTCACACTAGGTACGCCCCAATCGTTACATACAAACAGCCAGTCACAGGCGTTTGTGAGTACTGTCCAGATTGTCTGATCAACTCACCAATGCACACACTGACTGTCATATCATCCCAAGTCCGTCTACCCGCAACCGGAGATTCTCTCCACATTGGAAACAGAGAAAACTTTATATTCGTCAAGTGACACTTTGACTGCTGGTAGGTAGTACGGGAGTTTCGGTTAATATATGTTGAACACCATTCGCAACCTATCGCAACTCTCGCACTTACCGAGATATTTCGAGCAGCCTACTTTGAAAGTGTGCATTATCGTCTAATTTTCGTCCCATTAGAACTCGACAAAATTACATAAAGTGTTGTGAATCCAGAAGGCGGATGACACGGAGGTTGTTTTATTGGAGAAACCAATACACCACTTAAACGCCTCGACGGGACTAGGAACAAAAACACTCATTTGCACGCCGCACTATTCTGAGGATGCTCTAGTCGCTTTGGAAACCATGTCTCAGTTTCATCATGTGGCGAAAGTCATTAAATGTCATTCTGCCTTCCAACGATCCTTCCCATATCTCTCCCGTATTTATCCTGCGATCATTTCGATCCATGCGGCTACTGAATAGTGGTGCGAGTAGTATGATACGATCGTCTACCCTCACTACAATACGTGTCACGGTCGTGATGTGAACTTCGGCATTCCGGAAATTCACACATGTCTTGCTTTGAACGCGTGTGCAATTCCAATATTCGAATTCGATGACTAGGATGTTGTGTCCGATAGTGGGATCATGATTCTGAGGATACTCAAATCGGCCCCGATCTGTGGGTTGTGGTTGTCCACTAGCGTCAATATCTTCCACCATTCTTCTAGCATTCGGGTGCTATCACACTCCGGGTAACCGCTGAACACTTCACGTGTCGTCTAAGCCTCCTACTTGCTGTAGCTTTTTACACCGTCAGGTGAACGATCGTTAAAGCTGAGGGAGTGGAAACGTGTGCATTTTCGAATCACCCCTGTCTTCAGTTTCTCGCACAGTAGAATGGCGGTAGGTCTGGCCTTACGTTTGACCCCTCCAGATCTTGACAACACCACTGTTTTGTAAGCAAATTCCCCTTCGTCAATGCTCAGCGGAGCCGCGCGTTTTCAACATAACTGTGAATAGTTTCGAACAGACATCCCGAAGAAGAGCTTTGTGACATGTCTGTAAATTCCTCCTCAACGATTTGTGGATCCATGGCGATCTCACCCAGGAACAATCACAAACTGACCGCGTGTCGTTTCTTGGACCGTATCAACAATCAAATATTACCAGCAACATCCCTCAGTCCATAGGTCCTCGACGGTATCAACTGATACCTGTTTGGGGAGACTCCTTGTCCCAGGTGGGTTCTTCAATCTGGCTTACATGAGCGAGCTATGCACATGGTTGCTGACTGAAACACTGCTTCTGTCGGTATGACGACGAGCACCCTTGAACAGGTTAAAGATTTACTAGCACGAGGATTCTTGACTAACGAGACGGTGTTCAATGAGCTGTCGATGTCACCAATGATAGGCTTAGCCTTTCCGTGTATGTTTTATCTCGTTGTCGTACGCAAGTCCGTTCGTGCAACCGTCTGGGCTTGTAGAACCTCAGTTCACTCACTTCGTTTCAAATGTCGCCTTATGTTTTGGCGATTCGTAGCCGCACTGATGCGGCACGGCTTTCTGATTAACGTAGACGACAATCTTATGGACAGTTGCTAAAGCAGTGCCAACCAACGGAATTATATTGACCTACAACGGAGTGTGTGGTTCTTGTTTGATTGTGTGTGTGTGTGTGTGGATATTACAGGGGGACATTTCTGTTTGTTTCGACGGCAGATGGTTTCTGACATTCCGGGTGTGGTGGTTGCAAGCAAACCTTCCTCGGAAGGGTCATATATGGTGACCGCTTCCTAGGGAACTCGGAACGGTTCGAACTGTCCTACTCATACTGAATCTTTCCGCTATCCGGCAAACCTGGTGCTAGCTTTCTTCCTCCGCGTAGTTTCTTGATATTTATTTTCTGTGTTTTCTCCGAGTATGTTGTGCTGCCGAACCACCATTGGTGCTAATTTCGACCTGAATACCTAGTGTGACTTGCAAGGGGAGAGAGAGACAATCCACCAATATCCAACTGCGTAGTAACGACTGCACACATCACACAATCGAAACACACATAGCTTCATCTACCCGATCGCGTCTGCGTCGCTCCAGCTGGTTGCAGGTCAAGTCCACGCCGAAGTGTTGTCCAAGTTCACAGGTGCCGGTGGTTGTTTCACAAGTGGGTTCAGTCGGGTTTAAACGAACGGCACTCGAGTGGTTTTCCGGATGTGACCGAACTGTAATTTCCTACAATCGTTCTCGTTGACCTTGACGTTTCATTTTCGAAGGAGGATGTTTTACAATCATGCTATCGAATCGTTTCACCTGAACACGAATATCCGATGTGGAACTGAACAGCAATTCATCTTGTGAAACACCCATTGCTCTGTGAACAAATACACACCGGAACGAACTGAATGGACCAGTGTTTGTTCAGTTTGTCCTATGTGCGTTTTGAATGGAGAACTTTACTGTTTCAATAATTTCAGACATCAGAACTGGGGACGCTGGAAGCCTCCACAGACCATATTAAGTTGATGAGCGTCACACTATTTTGGTTAACCAGATGCGCGAGACTAATGAAGGACGTGGAGGAGAAACACACTATCAAAGAGTTACACGAGTCCACATCACACCAGTGCCGATTGTGTGCAACACCAGCATTTCCCGTTGTCAGCTTAGACAGCGACAATGTGAATTCTGGTGGTCCGAAAGTAGACCAATCGCTTATGCTGGGTTCCACCGCCGAGTTCCGAGTGCAATCAACATCAGCTATTAATGCCCATGTCACTCAGATAATTCTATGCTCACTATATTCACTTGGTATCATCGTAACGGGTGTCTGGTTATTGCAACCCTACCGGCACATCCAGACGGACAACTAGTGTATAGTTGTCTCCAGTCACACGTATTACTTGTTCTTGTCTGTGGATATTTCAACAGGTGGTTGGTCTGCCAGGAACGGTTAGGTCGGGTTGAATAGTAACAAGTGAAACAAAATAGCATACTATCCACTTGTTATACTTATGAGGAATGGTATACATTTAAAAATGCGTGAGCAATGAGTTAAGATTTACATGGGATGATGCAACGAGGTAAAACGCTTGCTATATGCTCACATTTGACGCGTAACAATTCACGCACTGTCGGTGAAGACAGTATGATGAAAAATGGCTCCACACAGAAACTAACCCCGAACGGGAATATGAGTGGGTTCTCCCAATCATGCATGGGCGGTTGAGGTAACACTTGCAAAATCACAAGCAGTTGTTGCAGTTGTGGGTAGATTCTTGACACGAAATAATTAACATTCATGACAACTGTTACCATTGTGATAGCCATGGTGTTTGCATCGAATTTAATGGCCAAACGCGCGTCCGAATGTCCGGTTGAATTGGTGGCGGTTTGTGTTGTTGTTGTTGTTGTGGTGGTGGTGGTTTCAGTTGCCGTCAGTCTATAGATGCTCAAAACTACACGGACTTGAAATGCACAATTCAGTAGACCAGGAATGAGAAATCCGAGAAGGAAACCGAGTATTATGTGCATCTCCATAACGTGATCTCGCCACACCGCCCCATCGGATGAGCACTCTGAATGCAGTAGGATAGGAACTACTAACAGTACGGTGTACACAAACTCGAAAAGGTACAGGGACAAAATATATCTTTTGGACAAATGTGGGTAGCTCCGAAAGTAGACTACCGCCCAGAACCTATCGAATGAGATGCACATGAGGTTGGCCAAGCTGATTGATACCACCAACCACAGAGGCATGTAACTCATCCAAAGATAGCATACAACTGCATCCATATAGTCAGCTTGGTGCAAATTCATATTGAAGGTGCCCAAATAGGCCAGAAGTGTGACACACCCGAATACGTTTATGACGAAGTGGCCATGCAGCAAAAAACGAGAAGCCATGAATTGGGTGCGCACATATCGCATGCATGCGAATGCAATCACGTTCATTACAATCCCGAAAATGCACAGCAGCGATACAGAAGTGTTCATGAGTTCCCACTGTAGTTTGGAATAGTAAAGCATATTCGAAGTATGATGGAATTCCGTGTAGAAGGGTTACTGAACTGGGTTGTATGGGTGATTTCATTCAGAATTTGACATTTATATATCTGTCGTCACTGACCACGCCCAGTTGGATTATATGTCTCCGCTTTGAAGCACAACATGCAATTGTCCTCTGACGGTTTTTAGAGCGCTGTCTATACCGTCTATACACGCAAGCTACTTCACAGTGTTTTACACTCGTATTTTCCGATAGCTGGCTCCGTTCACGGACTGCATCAGAAGTTCTTTATTGTCTACCCTGGACACCGATGCCAGATTGCAACGTGACCAGACGAGGTCGGCAGAGGACTGTAACAATTTTTTAAATGGAAAAATTTAGTTACTTGTGAAAGTAATTAAGTGCTTACAGAGTTCCTCATATTTTCCCACATGCTGTCAGGCGGACAAATTTGAGTGATCCGCATAGCCTGGTGATGAGAGAGAAATTGTTGAGGTGGGTTGTTTGGAGTTTCGATTCCCGGTTTTCGGAATTTTTCGCTGACTGAACTGCGTTCACTTTATACACGATTAATGAGCTTCGGTGGTAATATGGAGCAACGTTGCCGGACAAGCTATGGATGTTAGGAGGGACATTCATACGATTATTTGTCGGGTAGGAGAACATAGCAGGAGGCGGTAGATATACCTGCCACTCAATCAGCAACACGTGAATGTTGCTTACACAGAAGAATACTGAACGGCAGGATGCATTGCAGTGGAGTTAGAAATATCGTCGCTCAGCGTGCAGAAATTGTGAGTGAATTTGACGGGTGTTCGGCTAGATCGGCCTCCTAATTGCAACAGGAGATATCGGCGTGATTTCTCTGACCTGAAGGCAGTTTGGCGTATTTTATACGCGCGTGCAATCTTCTTCCTCGTTTCCAGTTTTGTGTACTTAATTGGTTTGTCGGGTGTTTAGTATCACTGAGTTCGAAACGTGTTGTCACACATCACCAGTTTTAACTTCAAGTGTTTCACAAATTCATGTGCCTAGACATTGTGTCCGTTGTCATCATTACATGGGTTTTTGGAAATCCACCTGGCTCTGTTCAGTAAGCTGCTGTGTTGTATCCGTTATTATATGGTCAGATTTGTTGCAGATAAACACTAGTGTTTATCGATAAGCGTTGGTAATGTACATTTCGACGTTCGCTACGAAGCTAACTGAGTGCGGTTCCACTGAAACCCAGCTTCGGGGATGGCCCTAGCAACCGTCCATTACTGCGGATGTCTCATCTGTATTAGTCAAGCTGATCACTCGGACGGTGGAGAATTGACAATAATTTTGTCGGTTTTAGGCCGTTTCCAACAGCACCATACTTTTGTTGATGGTAAGCATTCATATAGTAGGTCTGTTCGTGAGGATGTTCTCATCTGTTTTATACCCCTTATCTAAGTATGGTTGTTGTTACATCAAGAACTGGTAAGCACCAGTATTGGGTAAGAAGTACGGTTCACATCATTCCATTATGGACCGCAAGAAATAGAACAGGGCATTGGTCAAACATCTAGAGCCACCACCGATCCGTAGTTTTAAGCGTCACAGTGGCGGTTTGTTCAAAGGTTCTACCAACTCAGCATAAACTACTTCTCCTCTACAAGCCGTCTGTATAAATGTTGATATTTTTACTCCGTGTTCGTTTGGGTCACCCTACTATTATCATCGTCATCATCACAGACAGCCGTACATCAGTGGCTCTCACTGATAATCAACTGCTACACAGCAGTGAAGTAAAAAGCAAACCTTTCGCAGAAAGAGAAAAACCAGGAGGGGAAGAGAAGGAAGGTAACTACTGAGAACAGCTACGTCTGTATTTAAACAGTTAACAACAAGGTGTCTACAAATCACAAATAAGCAACCGAGATGTAAATGAAGGTAAAACGTCATCACCAAGAGAGCATCCCAACGGCTTTCACCACTACGTGTCATTAAGTGCACTCACTCTAGACAACTCGGCCAAACAACGACAAAATTCACACCATTGAGCTCGATTAGCCGCCATCTCACCTAATATTGCCAGTGGCCGGCTCCGTGAATCATGATGTCCCCGGCCTAGGAGACGAACCCGGTCTACAGTATCCTACCCAGTCATCATCTGTCCAGGCCGTATCGTCGCCAGTCGGCCGCAACGTCGGTAGAGTTTTATTGCGGCAGATGACTAGCTGACAACCGTAGTACATGGACATGCGCACTGTAATAGCCGATCGCCACTGTCACTGCCTAGAGCACGGTCACGGAACATACCACCCAGCTGCTTCTTCTCTGAAGGAAGACGACTGCGTTTGCGTTCATATCACCAGCAACCACAATGATGTCCGAGTGCCAGTCTGTCTACGTTGTGCCCAGCATAATGATCACGCTGTGGATTGCAGTATTTTACTAGCGTAAGCCTAAGCCGTCGATCTGCCGGTTTATTTGGTGGCCGAGCTGTACCTGTTCTACTGTTAAGTTCTGATTTCGGGCGGTGATTTAGGTTCCTCACACGGTGAGACAGACACAATATAACCAGAGAAATTCTCCAATACAATTCATGCACATACCGAATGCCGGTTGAACCAAGAGTAAACACTGGATCCGGTAACCTTATTCGGCGACGGTATGCTTACTTGAACCCAGTAAAACAGCATGGTACGATGTCCAGGTTAGCGGTCGCTTAGGTGTGTGCACTTGCCTGTACGGATTTGCGTGGAGATCTCCCATCTTCGCTGGCACGCCTTTAACTCACAGACCTCTCTGTAAGTGATCTCAACCTATCCTAGTGGTGTGTATGTCTCGTATGCTAACCCGACTCGGTGCAAGTACTCATCCGGTTGAACTTCTTATACTCACGTTAGAAAACATGACATAGCAACCGGTCGCCCAGTAAACGGAAGCGAACCAATTCGCCTTGAGTTTTATCCGAACAATCTGAAAAGAAAAATTAAACGACGCAGTGAATAAAACTGCCCACTTGTCGATTTTCAATAGTTCTGTTTGTGTGACTTTTCGACAAAAATAAATATCAAAATAATTGACTTTTAGAGCATGTTCAAGTACCTTTTTAGATGGGGCCTCATGCATCAAAGCGAAGATTTGAAATCAAATTGATGTTTCACACATCGCAAGGGATAGTCGCAGGTAGAGCTACTGAACTGGCTTTGTCTTCATTTTCTCAGTCAGTTTCCGTCTTTCCAAGTTTCTTGATAGGATCGTGAAAGTGTTAGTCCCAAATTTACAATTCAACAATTGAGCCTAATTGATCGAAACTTCATCCAACAGTACTCGTATCGATTTACTCAAACTCCTCTTGAAAGAGAATCGTACGCAAAAACGGAGCGCACAGAATCATCATTGAAGTTACTATCTTGTTGGCGCAGTGTGGATCCACCTTTGTGATAGACGATGAAGATAATATCAGGGTGCACTTCAAGCGAGGTCCGCCTAAAATATGCACTGTCTGAAGGGCGGGGGAGGGTTGGTATTTATACTATCCCCAAATTATCCATCAATTCCCGGTACAATACACTGTAGTAACTGGATCCGTAAGTTACGGTTATAAGACCGAATACTTTCTCAGACCGTTTACAGTATCATTGATGAGCGTTTGGAGTTAAGTTGAACCTGGCTCGAAGTACACGAAAGTGCTAACAAGATTCCGATATCTCAAGCAGTTACTGAAATCTGGATCGACGTGGGATTCAAATGTCTTCAAGTGCTCAGGCAGCCACAAGGTCATTTATTTCCATAAATACCGACGAGTTTCTCACATAAATTTGCAAAGCGTCTGCTGGCTAAATACATTGCTTATCCAAAGTCTGCTTCGTCCGCGTTTTCACTGGTTCTCACACTACGCGTTAGTGGTTCACAGTTGTTCGTATCAGTTATTCGCGTTCGTGTTCAGTAGGACTTGATTACAACAAAACGTGATGCATCGTTGGACATCTCTGTACTAAGGCAATGGAGATGCATTATCTACGAAGAACGGAATCCAGTGCCCTCAGATTACAAGGTCTTGGTTTAATACAACTAACTAGTTTTGAAATACCGCTGCAATTAACCAAATATTCTGTGATTGTAAACGGATGTAAGCTGCTCGTTACCCATTGCAAGGAAACAACACATACATTTGTAAGGTTCAACCACCAAGACCCGTGTTTTTCTCCATTAGCATTGCTGCGAACCAACAACGTCAATTTTTTATAGAACGTTCACGCCCAGAGCTCGAAGCGTGCCGTGCGTAACGTATTCTCTGGTTTAGTCAGTGCTGAAAAGTCCAAATCAGTAGCCTGGTCAACTACAACCAAAGGTGCCCAGATCCTCCGCATGCAAGCCTGTTTTCACCACAAACTTAAACGGGTACATCTAGAACGTGACAAAACACGCCGACTGTCTATGACCTCATACCATTCTGCCCCTTCACGTTTTGAATTAACCAGTCGGTGTCCTGAATCCCTCAACTAGCAGCAGATAGGGAAACCATAATGTTTTTAGGGCACTCAGGTGCGATGTCGATGACTTCACTAAACATTTCACGCCCTGAGACAACATCCTTTCAATGATGTTTCATTATTCGTTTACTGCTCAGTTAATCCTCATCCACAACTGCGTTCAAGGCAACCTTGCGAGACACTAAACAATTCCATCACAGTGTTCTGTGTAACGTATGGTAAGTCTCCTAAGAAAGTTCCTTTAGCCAATGATTAACAGTCAGTTCCCAATTATCACAAGTGTTAGTTAACATTAGGGAGCAGCCTGAATTTGTAGTTCAGTGGCCGAACACAGATTAAGAGACATGCATCAGGTAACATACCATGGAAACAACCGACTACCGTGCACATGGGTACACGGCCATGGGTCGGCTGCCAATTGTTACCGTGTTTGCAGCATGGTGACCGCATGCGCGTGTCAAACAAGAAGGTGAGAACACAGTAAAGAGGCTGCCTTGTAAGCAACTATACATTACACTGGCTGAATGCAGATAGATATGATGAGATTAGTGCAAGTGATGTATGGAGATCCTCTGAAAGATGCGAATTCCGATGGATAGGACATTAATGGAAACTGACTGCACATGGAACAACTAATCGCATCTGTACAAACTTGCCGATTGAATATCACGTTCGGTACCAGATGTTCACTTCTAAACTTCATCAGTCTACTCGATAATTCAACAGAAACGACTGGATACCAGCATCAACGTTTGAAAAGCTGAAGACGGATCACGTCATTTACTTCGACCGGTCAAGTTTCGCAGGTTGTAGAACATGGCCCTATATACATGCTCACTAAGCCTCTCAGAGATGCATTTCTGATGCCAGATGTTTTAAATTGGCGAATGACACTTTAGCTTCAAGCACACGAGCTCTTTTTCCGTTTCCACTACCACTGGAGAAATTTTCAAAGCAAACGATTTCGGTTAACCGCTTCTACATCTTTATTATCAAACACCAAATCATACAGAAATACACTGCACGTGGAGACTACAGAACGCTATCCAAAGTAGTCAACAAGGCGCGAGATAATATCGAACATTGTAAGTACCTGAAAGGTTTCAGACAAAAATATACTTTGTTGCCTACATAGTGCACATCAGGAGGTTTTCTACTAAGTGGAAGACCCACACCAGCATTATGCGAGCGCAGTGGACAGTCCCAGATCAGTTGGTCAATTACAAAACTGAACGAAAACGGCGAAAGCAAACAACCGTGATGCACTTCACTCATCAGAATGTCTTGGTTCGATAATGAACGGAGTTACCCTTTTAATGGATTGCAGACGGTCCGAAGGACCAGATGAGATCATTCCTTAGTTTCTGAAGATCTAGAAAAACGACCTAAAGTCTACTCTAGCGATCCACTTGATACCGAAATGCGTAGTGTTCCGAAATGAGGACTAAACAGTAACGGGGGACCAAACTAATCAACACTTATAAGCGCACACGAAAACACCTCACTAATGTACAACTAAGTAGTCATAAGGTGGCCAATTTGGTGAAGACTATCCAATAAAACTCTAACGTTTCCGACTAGTTTTGGCAGCACAACGATATCCAATCTACACAGGATTCGTCACATCGTGCAACAGCAAGTACTCCATAAGCCAAGAACTCAATATGGAAGCCAATTGTGATTTCAGAGCAGGATTGTGTCAAAAATAGTTGCGTTTTGAGCTACATCCAGCAGAGTTCAATCTAAGGAAGATTATCCCTGTTCATGAAAGTTGAGTAAACAAAATAATGTAACACGAATGAAGTTGAATAGTTTGGGCGTCGTGTTTAACATGTTATTGATAAACAGATTGGGAATAACACAACGTTTCGAGCAAGTTGTAATACTCTACGTTTCAACCACCTCGGGTGGCCTTCCTCA
>QNGE01002893.1:8470-40232 GCA_008508345.1 Paragonimus westermani
GTAGCCCTCGTCTCGCCCTCTCACGCGTCCTGTCACTTGACAAGCTGACTAGTCTAAGCGACGCTCATTGCCCCAACCTGCATATGCCCGTTCACCGGCCCGACAGCTCTCTTCCATACCCGAGCGCACGCACGCGCGTAGTCACCATCTGCGCACTGAGCCAATTGGAACGCTCCAATTGGATGTGATTCCGTGCGGTCGATACACAGGCATGCATGGCGCGGTCGGACCCGGATCGGAACACAACTGCACAAGACAACTGACTGCCAACTGAACAGGACAGGACACGGTCCAGACGAGCGCTACTGCATTAAGCTTGTACACCAAAATCCCAACAATAAAGACCCAATCCATTGACTTGACCTTTTCATTGACTATCTTTGAGATATCGTTATTTGTTAGTGCGTACTCAAGCTATCACGGTTAAGAGTTCCACTTCACACCCTCAAACCGACACTCCACGACCAATCTCATCCTTGTCTGGACTCATCAGGTAGAAATGATCTAAATGGGAATCGAACCGACAACTCTTCGCATTACGAGTCAAAGACTCAACTTGCAATCAACTTAATTAGAAATTGGGCCGTACATACCGACGTTTTCGAAATGACTTCGTTCGAAAGGTCTTACACACTGCCTCACAAGCTGGACGCTCAGGGCTCGGGTGTTTGCCTGTGTCCACAGAAAAAGCACTCTAAACTAGTTAGGGATATTGATTTTGCCTGTCGATTCCGAAGGTTTCAGAGATGTATACGTAGCCTCGTGAAAGTTCGCCATAACATCACAGGAAAGTTAGGTGGGATTTCTATATGACTATGATTGTTTCTGCGCTACTTCCAAACATCTAGTCTGATCATTCACTAACTGTAAGCTCGGTGTTATTTAATTCAACGGTCTCTGACGAATTTGACTTTAATATATATTGCCATTAAGAGCTTCTGACATAGAATCTTTCTGTTATAATTCTGCGGCGGATGTCTTAAAATCACAGATTTTATTTAAAATGTTATATTCTGAGCAAGCGGAACAAGTATCTGCCCAATCTCCTGTTTATCGGTTGCTAGCCTATACCTAGCGGGCGCCCTATTCTTAGGTTGTACGTAGGGAGAGTAATGAGTCGATATTTCATAAACGTTTTCCACTTCGCAGTACTTTTGCACACAGGTTGAACAACATTGTTCTACCAGCATCGTACGCTTATCCCACAATTGGGTTTCAATTGATTCGAGAGGATTGAGAGAAATATATCTTTAGCTCCATTATCTGAATACTTCAAGAAAATTTAGGTCAGCCTTAAACGGTTCCACAACTCCGATTGCAAAACAAGTGAAAGCTAGAGCCAGCAGACAGTAATTCGGAGTGAATGAAATGTCTTCAAACTTTTATCCGCTTTAGAGGAGTCGGCAAGATGTTAAACAGTGTACAAGTGGTACATGGAAACAAATACACTCTAAAGCAAGTACCGGTGTGGCCTTTTTAGCGTTTGACATCGGTTTGTGTGTTTTTTACTTACTGTTGATTCACTTTTGCTGTAACTACAAAAAAATTGCTTCGTGTTCTTGTATATTTTGCAAAGCCGAATTTTGCAAGTTTAAAACCAAAAAAGATAGTGCAAAAGGCGGCTCACCCTATATTTGTTCCTCCCACCGTGGTAAGTGTGTTTTAGGGATGTGATCATGAGTTGTATTTGCTGGCTGTATCTCTTGGTCACACGTTTTGTGCCATTGCACCCATATTCCCTTCAACTCTGTCGCTATAAGAATGCTTTGCCAATCCTTGAAATTTCACTCCGGGTAACCGAAACAAATTTCCTGGCACACATCTCATATGATCACATATAGTTTATTTGTCAATCACTTTGCCTTCTAGAGTGTATGCGACCTACTCAGTTGGGATTTGGAAGACGCTGATAGGTGTTTAAAGTTATATACATTCGCTGGCTCTATCTTGAGGCCTAGCTCGCATTTACAGCTCACTCGGCCCATGGAGCTGCACGCATTTGTCGATTGTTTCACTTATCGCACGGATTTGTCCGTTGATCGCACCAGTTTGAACAACTCATTCCAGCAAGCTGAATCCCGTTGGCCACTAGTCTTTATCGAACTCCGTGCGGATGACCCTTCCAACCAGTTAGCTAAGATTGGTAAGTTTGTTCTCTGTTGCTTGATTGGGTTGATTGAAAACAGCGAAATATTGAAATCAATTAACCTGAGGCGATCATGTAAATGTTCACCCAAAGTAACTGTTACCTTTCGCCGGCCATAAATTAGGCGAGTATTCGGATTCACAACACTGAAGCTACCTGTTCGAATCTGTGCCAATACTCTGTGAGGGGCTGTGCATCCAAAAATTTCTAAACTTCGTTAGAGACTTGTCATGCTTTTACGTACAAGTTCATCTGTTCGCCTTTTTTGACACAGTGCCCGTCCACACTTCATGGTTTCGTTACAAGTTTAAGCATATCAGGGGCGAAAGTTGTTTGGTTTGTCACACTTGCACCTGATAGCGTCGTATTTCTAAAGAGTTATTGCGTTTATTTCGTTTACTGTAGTCCATTTTCTGTACACCAACGTGATAGGGTTTAGCGTCCTGCTTACATATTTCAGATGCTAGAACCTAGTTATTTCATATTTTTGTTGTGCTTGGACTAACCACACTCGCGGATTTTGTTGGTCTATTGGTGTGCTGATGTCGAGTAACTTACTAAACCAAATGCGATTCGCGAACTTGTCCTGTACCCGACACTGTAACGTTTGCAGAGTAAATACCACCACAACGAATTTTGTCAATCACCACACTTCGTTTTACGTGTTGTTTGTAGTTTACAAGTTGTTCTCTTCACCACTATCATCATTGCGACAACATCGAGATATCAGTACTTGATGCTTAACGATTACACAACCATTAGTAAAGAATGCTATGGTTTTAAAACAATCTAAGGGAACGGCATGCGGTTTGGTTTCTGAAACCCCTATATGTAAGCTCTAGCAATCAGTGTCAAAGTTTCCACATTCCTCAGCCGAGTTAATTGTTTTTTTCGCATTGACTATATCGCCCAAGGAGTGCAGTGCAACCTTTTTTTGTTCCGCTGTCATATGTTTGTGACAGGGGAGCGATGTTACTTCCTCTCGTTTTAATGCAGATTGACGCGGTCGGATGCGCATTGGTACTCTGACCTAATTACGGTTACAATATGGAGCAGGTTTCGTTTTTTGACGTCCATATTACATTATGCCGATGTTTTAAGTCATATCATGTAGGTAGCAGTTTATGACCACACTCAATCTAGAGATCAACACTTGAACTGAGGCTCTCATGAACACTCCTTGATTTGACCAGTTCTTTCCTGTAGTTCAAACCTTGGAGTTCTTATTCTTCTACCACTTCCTCGAGTACTCTTAGTTCGTCTTACACACCAATGCCATAACACCGTGTAGCGTTGCTGCCTTAGTTCATATGTGATTATCTCTCTTTAATCTAACTCGGTGCATGTTGGCTCGTGTTCCAGGCTCTTTAGTTTTCAGTCCATACGTGCTCGGTCATCAATTGTTTGTGGACTTGAAGAAACAACTCGAAATGGGTGTCCTGTCACCTGAACTTCTGTTGGTAAGCCGCGAATATTTTGTTTGACTTTTTGATCTATATCGCATCATCACATCTTTCACGTTAGCTTTCAGGTTATATATATATATATACAGCATTTTTCGTCTGATTCAAACGTAACCCTCAATCTTGTAAACAATCTGATTTTCAGCGCGCCTTGACCAGCTTTCTTCTATATTGGGAAACTTACCAAGCGTTACCCACTCTGATCAGACGATTGCATCGGATATACACATACCTATTTGGTTGCTTCATCAGCGCATCGAGGTCGACAAAGTCTTATGTGGAACCTCAAAATTCAAGTGTCCTCCAACTTGAAAGATTGTTATCTCAGCTTTATTCGTATTGTTTGGATGGTGCCCATTTTTCTTCTACCTATCTGGTCAGTTTGATCATTCGTTGTATTGTGTACACCATGTGGCAGAGTTTGGAGCATGGTATGGACTTGGTTCTCGCTCTGTGGTCAGGCTCCCAAGTAAGTGTTTCTTCTTGTATCCTCTGAGTTGATTGCCACTAAAAAAGCCATACTGCAGGAAAGATGATCTTTTCGAACCATAAAAGCTCTAATCCATAATCGGCGTATAAGTCGCAAACTACGCGCTCTCACCTTGAGTACTTTGTGTCCTCGTATATCTGCTTTGGAAAACTGACGGCACAAGAATCACCGGTGCTGTTAAAAATAACGGTGAATTAGTTTATAAATGGAAAATATCGGCTTTCAAAGATACAGACAAATTGCAGACTAAAGAAGGATAATAAAATTACACAGTTTCCTGCTGTCCATAACGATATCATTTCACTCACGTCGATCCTCCGACTGACCAGGCTTTTGACTGCCTGCGACCAATGATTACTCCCAGCCCATGGGACCACACTGTGTAGAGGTTTAATTGTTACTTTCTGATCTGTTAATTGTGTCACTGTTGTTTCCCAGCTTGTGATATGCAACTTGATGATTCATTTCAAATTGATCTATATGGGAGGTATACGGTCAAGCGCATTCTTTAACGCCAGTTTTTTTTAGAGAAAAATAACGGTGGTTGTCAGTTTTCGTTTAATCAGTGTGTCAACGCTTTCATTTTTCCCTCATTTTAGGAAAACCTACCCACATCCGTTAATTCAGCTAAAGGTCTATTAGTGACCAAGGAGACGACCACACCATTCACTCTTCCCGTGTCTGAAAAAATGGGCTCCTGCAATACATGGTATTCGTCCACACTCCAACTCCGTACAAATTCCCTACAACGCACTGATATTTCGTCGGCTTCTCTCTACAAGCTAATAGATCAGTGGCATGATACGTGCACACGGCTTGAAGATTTACTTGGACTGGGGCTGATGGTTCAGGTGCGTGCCTCGGAGGCGTTCTCTAACGGAAGCATGGAATCTTTGGCACGCAACGTGTTTCCAATCACCCTTAGGCGTGTTCTCTGTCTTGGCAGAGGTAAGCCCCTATGCGAACGAATAGGAGTTGCATCAGCTGATGCAACCGTATACAAGTACAATAGATATTTCTAAACTTGTGATTGTTGCCTGTTAACATCGTCGTAAATTAACAAAGGTAACTAGGGTTTCCTTTAACTGTTTTGGAGTCTTTCGCATAATCTTTTCACCACATCCGAGTGGTTCATCATTGCAGAGTTTTTTGTGTTCAGTTGCTCAACGGTACTGGTCTGTCTGTTGCAATATCTGGGTGAATTGATTGCTCCTAGTTAGGTCGTGTGCATTCTTTAACTTTTTCTTTTATTTGTTTTCAGTCGTGTTACTATTGCAATGTAAGAACGTACTGGTTTGACACCATCGATTGGTTTGTGTTTTTCATCACTCTTCCGCAGCCTGTTTAACGGAGTTGTTCGCTTCCTGGTTGGTATATTGGCAAGTGGAACCAAATCAACTAATAACGCTTTATCAAAGTTTGTGCACTTTACCGAAATCGAGCGATACCGCATGCGCATCGAAGCAAACTTTGGTCGCCGAGCAACCGGAGGCATCGACTGAATTGGTCGGCGTTTCTTCAGTCGGTCTCATACAAGGTAGCCGCTTTAGTTTGCAACGAATGGGCGGTCTTCCACGCATTCATGTTCTGTGTTCCTTTCTGTACATGGTTGCCTGTTGTATCCACAGGGTGAAATTTCTTCCAAATAGCTTTTCCACTTTGTATCACTTTTTCTCAATAGCCTCTGATAATGTAGCGGTAGCTTCTTATGTTTTCCGCTTATCTGTTGACGTCATCCTGATGAGTGGTGTTTATGGCAGTTCCTGATTGTGAAATAAAAATCAGCAACGTTATTCAGGTGGCCATGTCCACTGATCTGCTTACAAAAAATTGACTGTGGCTGATGTGATACCATTTGGGAGCTAACTGATTTCCGGCCAGTTTTGATAATTGTACATAGATAAGCTGAAATGATGGCACAGAATGGTTCAGTGTATTATCGAATGATTGGAACGGCTGAAAACGTTTTTGGGACTACTTAAACTCAAAGGAATTCATCTCAATTTCGTTTCAGTTTAAACGCAAGTTTTATTTGAATCAAGTCAAGAGTTTGTTTTGGGCATTTTGAAAGGTGGAATTCCGGCTATCTATGCCATCACATGCTCAGCACCAATGAGTAAATGTTTCATAATGGGTCAAATATGAAGAGCCGAAAGGATCTATATTGTTACGTATTTGGTTGTTGAGTGAACCCCCAAAGAACTATGGTCAGGATTTACACAAATTACAATCAAATGAGGGATCATCGAAGAGTGCACATGTGGGTTTTATGATGAAGTAGGATGATTGCGGTAGGCTTGGGAATAGATGCAGACTTTCATCTTCAAGAATTTTGTGAGATGTTTTGAATGTCTTAAAGAGAAATTCAACGACAACGTTGGCGAAGAATGTGTGTGTAATACCGCCACGTCATGCCAGAAATAATGTGGATTACTATAAGCATCTCGTTGAAACACTGTTGTGCTAGTTAGCAAATGGCTGCATTTGAACGTCAGAATTATATGGTTGAACCTTCCGCATCCCTTAGAACATCAAAAACTCCTGCAGCTTATCACACAAACCCCACATGATTATCCATTCTAGATCTACTAGATTCTTCACGCGGTTCGCGGTACCTATAGTTCCACTCATCGAGATTATCCAAATCAAAGTACATTTTCTTCATGCAGGGTCATCTTGTTTCACTGGTCTGTCGAGTTGATGCGATATACAGCCCAATGTTTTCGTTTCTTCTCGTGATATTTCTACAACGGCGATATTCGTCGAGGCTTCCAATGAATGAATACGGTCAAACTCCTGATAATACGTGCGTTGCTGTCTCTTTGAGGTATCTCACGTAGTGCTGCTGTTTTCACGTGAGGTGTATAATTCCTCCTCCTGGTTTGTTTCTCGTTATAGCTTCTTCTACTAGCTGCAGTGTAGCCATTGACGACTGTTTTGCTTGCTCTAGGCTTCGCCCAAATTTGGCGGCGCTCAAAATCTGTCAGCGGTATTCCTTCAAGACCTTCGTAAAAAGCGAACGGCGACTGCGGCTCGCCGAGTTTCGGAGTACGTTGATTTGTAGCTACTACTAATTGGATGATAGACATTTTACCAGTTGAGAATGAAGACCACTTCACCTTGAACACAAGTGAACGCTTAAAGTACATCACACCTCTAGTACAGAAGGGACGCTACTAAGATAGGTGACCGTACAATTCCAAGAAAGCCATTTTCAATTGTTATTATCTGACATTAAGCTGTTTCGTAAAGAAAGCTTTGATCACACTGGAAGTTTCGAATTTCGTCACCCATGTGAAAGACCGAGTCGCTCTGCATAAAATTGTTGAACTTTTAAAACTTTTAAAACAGACGATCTCAATATTTTAGGTGGATACGCACATAATAGCTTTCCCTCATTTAACAATATAACGCTATGCGCCAGAAGTGTTTCCAATTTTATACATATACAGTGCGTTCTCCTTTTTATCTTCACTTATTCTCGGTTAGAAAGCGATTCATCTTGTTCGTGATATATTTCGAGGTCGCGTCACTTGTACCGAGAACTACCTATTTCGAATTCATGCGTTTTTTTCAGCTCTATTCCCTTTGGTCTATAGACGGCTTCCGTTCACCCTCGAACTAGACACAGTTATAGCCAGCGTGTGCTGGATGCACTATCAGCGATGGCTGAGTGATCCTGAGGTAATTTGCGTCACACATTTCTTCATTCGTTTATTCCACTGAATTCTTAGGTCCTCGCTGTTCTTTTACTGTGAAATTGTGAATACTATGTCAAACTGTTTTATGGAACGCATGGTCCCAAGCCGTGCACGGCAGCAGTAGTTTACAACCGGTAACATTCAGGCTTTATTTCTTACCTGTTTCGGCGTTCGCACTTTTCTACCGCTCTCGTTTCATTTTATGAACTGCATAAAGGTATAGGACCTTTGAAACATTGATTTTCAAATTTTGTGTTGGCTCTCGCGAATGCTTTCTTTCCGTATAACATCAGCTAAGATGAAAAGTTGCAGCTCTGTCTTTATCATCTACATGTCAGAACGTCTACTTATCTTTATGCGGATCATGCATTTGGCTAGTATTTATCGGCAACCCGACATACCGAAACCTAATGTCGAGCTCTGTTGACTAAGCGGGTGATTTCCAAAACAAAGCTATCAGTGGATAACGTATCTCTTATATCGGCTAAGACAAGAAGTCACTACCTCTTTTAAGTATCATTTTTTTTATTTTCTATGAAGCGGCTGTGAATCAGAAAACTGTAGCTGTTACCTCCTCCCAAAAAAACATACGGCCAATGATGCTTGCTGTACCACATTAAGTAGGGCTTTCGTGCCCGTATACCTGACTGAATACCAACTGCACAATCACAGGATGGGGACTACTATTAAGTTTCTCGTTTACTTACAACTAAATTAGGTTGCATACTAAGCCCCACTTGCATTTGATCACAGCTTTCTTATTCGGAGTGCGCGCTGCGATCAAACGCGCTAAAACGTCGCGGAAGTAACGACCAGGTTTCCGCTTTTTTCCCAATGTTTTTGTTACAGGCGATTCGTCATTTCCAGAAGTGTATCGAGTACCTCCGTCGTCTTAGCTCTGCTGGAGCCATGATATCTCAGGGGCTTGCAACCATTATGTGGCAAGGTCGTCTTCGGTTTTGGTACGGACAGTGTGTGAATGCGGTGTGCGGTTCCAATGCAGAGGTAATCCTAGTATTGCGTTTGTATGCTGACTGGGTTGTGTTCGACAAGATATGATCAGTGAACTCTCGGTTACATGCCAAATATTCTTACGGTCTGATATCCGTAAGACATACGTGGAAAAACTTCGTAAGACCCTAGCGAAAAGTGTCTCACTACCTGTGTAAAGCAGTTCGCTCCGCTGATGAACTTGAGTAAGTCAATGAGAAAAAGTCAACCGTGCAGTGTTCTCCGGAGTAACGTTTCGCAAATCCCTACCACACATGGACATGTAACTAATTTTAAACATTAAGTTAAGGTTCAATAGGGCGGAAATCATGGCATAAAGGATTAGATGGACAGACACGGAAGTGAAGATTAAAAATAGGGAGATGCTGACTACCAGGGTATCTGCAATGTCAACGCTAAATTGTTTTCAAACACATAAGGGTTTTTGACGCTTGATAGCCAAAGCCTCAGCAAACTGGGGCATGCGTTTCCGGTGGATTCGAAAAATCACAAGGAATGCGTCAAAAGCCTTGACTCTGTGTTCTGTTTGGATTGTGTTTTGCCATTGATGGCGCTGGGCTTCATCCGTCTGCCTCTATGCACGCACTTGGCGTCTCTAGTTGTGCTTCCAGCCACTTGGGAACATGCTCCATGATACGAGAAGCTTGCTATCGGTTTTTCCTCCCTATGTGTAGCTCTCTTTTACTACCTGAATGTTTGTGTAAACAATGCGATGTGACAGACGTAGGATGTTTGTTCATAGCCGAGGAGACTGGTAAGGCCCTGGATTGCTGTACTATACATAGTTGTACAGCGTTGTGGGATCTGGATACAGCATTTTTTAGGCGTTCTTCTGTCATTGTTGACCAGCGGTCACCTAGAAACGGGGGTTCTAAGTACACCGTTTCTGGTGCCGTTGTTTCCTCTATCCTTAGAGTAATGACACTGCTGTATTTCTTGATAAACTGCAGCGTCTCTGTGAGTGTGCCTAATTTTTCTGGTAGATTGTCTTCTGTGCCTAGCCTCCGCGCTCTGTAAAAAAGCGTTCGAACTAGGCTTTTCTTATGTAGCTCTGGAAAGGAGCTTCCAAAATGCGTATACTGTCCTATCTAGATAGGAACGAATTGCTTTAAAGTCCTCCAAAGAAGATTCCCGATCGAGACTAGTAGTAAGCTTGATAGCCTTCTTCATCTCGGACTCAATTTGGAGACCGAAAGTCTGCGCAATCATTATTTCAAAGTATGCCTCTCTAAGTGCCAGTTCTCACGGAGTTCAAGAAGAACTCAGATCATGTAAGTCGCAGCTTAATAGTTCCATTCTCAAACGAATAACTGAATCCCACGTTAAACTTCATCACCAAAAGATAGGGTCAATCGAGGAGATTCACGAAAAGTTGTAGCGCATTGTGGATGATCTGCGGACTGTTTGCAGTAGTGCTACAATGTACGAAGGTGAACATGGCAAAATCGCCCGATTATTTATTTTGTCCAGTATCAAACACGACTTGCTTTTTTGAGACGTTGGATGGATATGTTACCAATCTGTCGTCAGAAACTCTAACAGGGACTCAAATGGAAGCTCTGTCCTCAGGACTGAAGTTTGCCAAAGAAAATTGGAGAAATTAGTTTGTATGCACAGTTCGAAAATCTCTACGATTAACTTCATAAACACTCGCCAACATCCGATGAAAACCAAAACTGGCTGAAGGCAAAGTTAGTGGATATCGCCTATCAACACCGTAACCACGAACAAAGGTGTCATGGTCTAAAGCCGGCACACCTCCAAAGGTTGAAGGAAATAACACAAAATGAGAACCTAACGGTGTTACGTCGGAACAAAGGTTCAGAAGTTGTGTTGGTGGATAAGACGAAATAGATGAAAAAAGTTTGAAATTCTTGATGACACTCAGAGGTTTTTGCCGGACGGCACTCCAGACAACGTCCAAGAATTGAGAAAAGAAATCCGCAGTTTAGAAAAACATTGCAGCTACCCTGGTAATCAGCATCTCCCTATTCTCAATCTTCACTTCCGTGTCTGTCCATTTAATCCTTTGTGCTATGATTTCCGCCCTATTGGACCTTAACTTAATGTTTAAAATTAGTTACATGTTTATGTATGGTCGGAATGTGCGAAATGTTACTCCGGAGAACATCGCACGATTGATGTTTTCTCGTTGTGATGTTCAAGGTCGCTACCTATGTGTCTGTATGATTAATTGTTTGAATTCTTCTGACTCCATTATCTCTAATGTTCATTGTGGTACCGTTCTTCTTGACCCTGCTAACAACATTGGCGGATTTCTAAGTACTCTGCAATGCTCGCTCACCTCGGTGTGTTAGAAGTAACCTACGGATATTTTACTTTTATACGTAATAGCAAAATAATGACTCTGGCGATGTGACCCTCTTCTAACAAAAACGCAATTAGCACATGCGTCAATTGCCGGACATGTTGATTAACCGCTCATTTGATTGATACAACTAACAGGTGGTGCGGTTCAGCAGTTACTTATTACGTTCATTCGCATATGTTTCTGTTTCCAGACATTGCCCATTATCTTCTCCTCTGTGCTCAGAGCGGTCGATTGTCACCCTTGTTGTATAACAGGCAGTTTCGTTGTGAGTAGTATACTACTCACAAGTAGTATATTACCCACAGGCGACATTCAGGAACTTGCTGGCCAAGCGTCTTTTGCGGACACAGCAACTGGTGCCGTGACGAACGTGAGGATGAAGATTACCTGGCCACAGCCGTTCGAAGATGGAGACGTCCGGACGTTCCTGGAGGACTTGGAAGACGTGGCCGAAGTGGTCGGAGTCAAGACCGACCGTGGGAAACTGGCTGCTCTGCGGACGCTGGCTAATATCAGGGCGAAGACTGTGTTGGACGCAGCACGAAGAGGCTCAGCGAAGATGGAGTGGGCCGCTGCGAAGGAGGCGCTGGTGGCTGCGTTTGACAACCCGGCCGACTGCCAGGAGGCCATGCGGCGGTTCAAGGCGGCCAGGCTTGGACAAGGAGCGGACCCGTCCGTGTTTGCCGCCACTCTGCAAGGTTTGCTGGACAGGGCTCTGCCAGGATTGGATCAAGAACCACGACGACAGTTGTTGACGGAACAGTTTATTGAAGGTCTCCCGGTGGCGGTTCGCGATCAAGTCTGTATTGCCCCTGTCGCTCGGCCGATGGACCTTGACGAGCTTGCGAAGGTGACGCGGAGGTTGGCAGTAATGTCCGTGGCTTCAGTGGATGCAAACAGCAATACCGTCAAGAAGACAATAGAAAAAATGCAGAAGGCAATGGAGCAACTCGCAGCTGCCTTGAGAATAGCATCATGGAAGAACGATCAACCAGGAGGCTGCTTCATCTGTGGAAAAAAGGACATTGGAAGAGGGATTGCCCAATCCGGCGGTCTCAGAGGTCTAAAAATAATGTGTTTCGTGATTGTTCTTTTTGTTGGGCGGGTCAACTAGTAATGGGAGCGATTGAGAAGGGGGCCGTACATACAAGGGTTGAAGTTGATGGAGAGGTAGAACAGTGTTTAGTCGATACAGGGGCAGCTATTTCGTTGATTGCTCGTGCCGAAAAGCAAAACCTAGAACCGACATCCATGATGATCAAGACGGTTGGAGGTCATAGTCTACTGGTTGACGGTGTGAAAGAATGTGGGGTACGTATCGGCGGCCATATCGTAAAGCACCGTTTCATTGTGTCCCCAGAAACCAGGCAAACGATACTCGGAGCCGATTTCCTCGCTGCAACAGATGCCGTGATTGACTTGAAGCTCAAGAAGTTGTCAACCAAGTATGGCTCCCTGACGCTCATAGGACAGCGAAAGGATAGCGTCAACCAAGTACGCAAGGTTAAAACCCCCAGTTGCACAGCCCCCCTGCTCCAGTCCACGGTCGAGAAATACGCGGAAGTATTTACGACTGACGATGATCCGTACGGATTTTGCAACTGGATTGCCCATGAAATACCAACAACCGGAACATTTCGACCTCACGGGCCCCGCAGGATACCGGTTCATCTTGAGGAGGAATTGAGGAGACAAATACAGAACATGCTGAGCGAGGATGTTATCGAAGAAGCCAACAGTCCGTACAACTCGCCTGTTCTCCTGGTGAAGAAGTCCAACGGGAAGTACCGCTTTTGTGTGGATTTTAGACGGCTGAATGAGGTAACACAGAATACAGTCGTACCAATACCGTCCGTCGCTGATATTTTTGACAAGCTACAGCAGGCGAAATTGTTCACAGTTTTGGACTTACGCTCCGGATACTGGCAAGTACCAATTAAACCCACAGATCGTGAGAAGACCGCATTCACGGTAGGCGAAAAACAGTATCAGTTCAAGCGCATGCCGTTTGGCCTATCCGGGGCACCTTTCACATTTCGGCGCCTGATGGTTCAGCTGGTAAAACGACTGGATAATGTGGCGGTATACGGAGATGATATCGTAATATACAGCAACACGGAATCGGAACATGCTGCCCATATAGATGCTGTCTTGAATCGCATTAAGAACTCAGGACTGCGGATCAATGCTGATAAGTCACAGCTCGGACGATCATCGGTGGTGTTACTGGGACACAAGGTGGGTCAAGGCGAAATCAAGCCTCTCCCGGAGAAAATACTGACAATTAGAGAAGCCATGGCTCCGAATTCCAAACGAACCCTGAGACAATTTTTGGGTCAAGCGGGGTACTACAGTCGGTTCGTGAAAAATTTTCACTCCATCGCATTGCCATTGTACGAACTGCTTCGAAAAGACAAGAAATTTGAATGGACTGACGATGCCCAGAGGGCGTTCAAGCGAGTGCAACAAGCGATGAACGAGCAACAACTGACGTTGAAACTACCGAACACAAAAGAAACGTTCATCGTAGCAACAGATGCCAGTGACCGTGGCATTGGGGCAGTACTCAAGCAAAAGGAAGGAGTAATCGAGTATGCCAGCAGAGTCCTGACTCCAACGGAGCAGAAATATTCGACTATTGAAAAGGAATGTTTGGCAATCGTCTGGGCACTGGACAAGTGGAGGCCATACCTGTTGGGTCAACAGTTCCACGTGGAGACGGATCACAAACCCCTGGAATGGATCATGACTGCGAGGGACCCGAGAGGCAAATTAGCCCGATGGGCATTACGTTTACAGGAATATGACTTCACGATCAACCATGTGCCTGGTTTGAGCAATTGCGTCGCGGATTTTCTTTCTCGACCACAAGTAGACGACGAACTCCCCAAAGTGACCGTTGGAGTCAACGGCTTAATAATGGAGCAGGACCCACAAACGCTAGTACGCCTACAACGTCAAGATAAGGTCCTCCGGAAAGTGATTGAAGCTCTGGCAAGAGGCGTGAGAATCCCCACAAATACTAAGGATGAGGAGCTGAAAATAATCGCATCCCAATGGAAAAGAGTTGGCTTAAACAGTGCAGGCGTATTGACATGGCAGCGTGGCGTTGGGCACCCGTGCGTGGTAGTCATCCCGAGACAACTGAGGAGGAAAGTGGTGGCAGACTGCCATGAAATGGCACACACCGGATGCACTAGGACGTACGATCTGTTGCAACAAAGAGCATATTGGCCGAAAATGAAAGAGGATGTGACAACTTACGTGCTTGCATGCCAACAGTGTCAGTTACTGAAAAGCGACAATCGGGGAGCCCAACAGCCCTTACAGCCAATACCAGTCTCCGAAATCGGTGAACTCTGGTCTATGGATCTTATGGGCCCATTTCCACTGAGCGCCCGCGGTAACCAGTACGTTCTGGTCATGACGGAACACTTTACCCGTTGGATCGAAGCGACTGGCGTTCCGGATCAGAAAGCATCTACGGTGGGAGATATGGTGATGAAGCACATTGTAGCAAACCACGGTGTACCAAAGGCGATCTTGACGGATCAGGGACCATGCTTCGAAAGCGATGAGTTTCGAACACGCATGCAACAACTGGGAATCAAGCGCATCCGAACGACGCCGTATCACCCACAAACGAATGGCCTAACTGAGCGTAACAACCGAACGGTCAAAGAATGGTTATCAGCCAAAGGAGGAGACTGGGAGTCTGCGTTGCCACTAGTGTTATTGGCCTACCGGGCGTCTGTGCAGGCGAGCACGAAGAAATCTCCATTTCAATTGATGTACGGTAGAACCCCTCGACTTCCGGTGGATCAGGACATTGGGGTATGGCCAGAGTGCATTGATTCCACTAAAGAATTGGTAACCGAAAGAGAAAGAGCCCAACGAAATCTGAAAGCATCGCAAGCACGCACAAAGGAGAAATCCGCAAGGCAACGGTTCGGCAAGACTAGAATGTTCAACCTAGGAGAACGGGTGAAATATCGAGACCATCGGAACACCGGTGCCAGCGGGCCAGGATCAAGAAAACTTTTGCCTAAATGGAAAGGTCCGTATTTGGTAATATCCAGACGGGGCCCAGTATACACGATCAAGAAGGACGGCGAGACGAAACGAGTGCACGCCAGTGAGTTAGCAACGTGGCACGAGATGCCGGCGCGACGAACCAGAAGATCAATAATCCGGGAGGAAACACCGCGTCGATCGGAGAGGATTCGTCGACAAATGCGAAGGAACCAAGGAACCTCAGAAGGGGGAGGAGTGTTGTATAACAGGCAGTTTCGTTGTGAGTAGTATACTACTCACAAGTAGTGTATTACCCACAGGCGACATTCAGAAACTTACTGGCCAAGCCTCTTTTGCGGACACAACACCCTGTCCTCCAGTTATCAGTAGAGGTACCCTTAAGCAGCGGGGAGCTTTATCAGGTTAGCTCTCATTTGAAGGTCAACTGTGAAGTAGGCGGACGAACAAGCATTCCTGAACAATAAACAGTAGACAACCAGATATCCCTTGAAAACTTCGGCCGCTTTGATGTGATACCGAAAACGTATCTGATGTTAGGTTGCTCGAGGGTTGATGAACAACTGAGATGCAGCTATCCAATTCATTCATCACTATTCCTTCGTTTTTTCTTTTATTCAGTTTTTGTGCCAATAACCTAAAAATTTCAACAGGTTGTTTCTCCTTGTGTCAACTAGTCTGAATTTAAAAGTTTGATGCTCTTGTAAAAGCCACGTCAGCTTGGGTTTCGGTGGGATTCATCTTTTGAACGGATACAATGGAAATCGCGAGGCTGTGAGAACCTCAACCGCGCTAACAAACAAGGGTTGCATCAGGCATAAACCCAGTTGACCTCGAAATCCAGCTAACCGAATCAATTTTCGTTGCTCGATATTATCTGCTCCGTAAACAAGCCATTCTTCGCCACAGTGGGAGTAAGCTGGAGCCAGGTCGTCCAGCTACATCGTCTGTACGATCGTTTGCACCGATTCGTCTGTGCTAAAGTGAACTTTTGTTGTATTCAGATATTTCTAAGCAAAGATGCTCCATCATGTGTATTATCAACGTCCGTCTAAATTAATCATACTGTATTTCTATTTCACATCGTTCTGGCACAGCTTCCAGGAAATCGATTGGGGAATGAACAGCTGAAGCATATTTCGATACTTCTGATGAATTTTATGGGTGTCTACGCAAAGGTGAGTTTTCGAGTTAGATGTTTTTTTAGGTTTTGTTGAAATTTCAGCACGCTCGACTCAGTGGCTTACCTCTATTTCCCTTTTGGTCGCCATCGTCTTCCGTAATATTAGTGCAACCATCCGACAACAAATTTGCACTTGGCCAATCATAAACTTTTAGTGGGAGCGACGATGATTAACAGGCTGCTCTGAATTTTCCACATTGTGCAGTGCAAAGCGCACACTTCTCGGTTGTTTGTATACGTGAAATATATGTAGCCGAGCCCCCAGATTTCCGATGGTTTTGGTCAGAGTTCGTAATATCTACCACATTTGATTTGCATTGAAAAATGATTCAAGCAGGCTGGAAGGAGCGCATTATGTTACCTCAATTATTTTGATTGAAGTCACACCTGAAAAGAGGTTAGCTCTATCCCGTTTCGTGACACTTCAAACGGTCGTGGCCAATGCACTACTGCATCTTATATTAAACTGATGGAACATAGTGTCCCTATGAAAGCTCTGGACTCCATCACAAAGTGCTTAGTTATTCGGTCACGGGTCCATTTGCGTAATGTATTATGCCGATTTGTTCGCAGGCCTGTGAAAAAGCAGATGTGGTGCCAGTGTTTTCAGTTGAACGTGAATGGAGCGAGACAGTGACGGCCAACCAACAATCACGGTCAACGAGCGATGAATTATCCGACATGCAGATGGAGTCGGAATTAAAGAAAGACCAAGCACCTATTAACCTCAGTCGCACCCTGATTTCAGAGGCCGCTGTAAATCAGTTGGCGCCGGATCATCGATCAGTCTTATCTTGGGAACAGGTTTTGATTGTTGTCGCCGCTTTACACGCGTTTGGCCGTCCGGTGATGCTACAAAGAAGAGAACAGTCAAGTTTGGGTCCCAAAAATCGCTACGAACCGATTAATTTTTTCGTGCCGGAGGTAAATGCTCAATCTGATCACCTTTTCATTTAATTCGTGGTTGCTTATTCACGTAATTCGATTAGGCAGTTTGTCCATGTGATTTTCCATCATTAATGTGAAACATTTTCCGTGCATCTGTCTATTGGAGGATTCTGATGCGATTACCAAAAGTTTCAGTCCCAACTGGATTAGTGCCTCGTTCGACCAACAAGTGCGCAGCAGTTTAGACAGCTGTCGGCGTTTCTTCCTCGCCTGGCTAATTGAACGAGCCGTATTGACGTACCGAACCACTTCCGCGCCCGATCTTGTGAAGTTCCGGCACTCATCCTCCTTGGACAGTTGGAGGACATATGAACCACTGGACGTGTACAGACTGTTCACATCTGCTGCAGTGACGTTGTGCAGGCATTGGGGTTATCCAAAAGACGTGGCTATTAGTCAACATGTGCTATCTTTGTTCGAAGCCACTTTGGATGATCAAGCCGAACTGGTAAGAGGAAATTGTTGCGCCTATTTGTTTTCATTTGTCACACAGGCTGCCGGAAAAATAGCTTCATCAGTTAATAATGATTACAGTTGTTCATTTCACTTTTTTGTAGAACAGCATTTAGACTCTGTGGTTATCTTCAATTACAGCAACACCAGTGGATGACTGATAAACAAGCCTCGGTCTATAAGCAAAATCTCCAAGAATAGTTAGTTCGGCTCCTGGCCAGTACTTTCCACCTCGAAACTGCTCGACGTAATTATGCTAAAATTGATTTTAACTTCGTTCATTTGGCAATCAGTACGATATATTGAAGATAATTGTTCGATGGGGCATAACCGAAATTAAGATATCCGCCAAATCATCCTTTCCTTCTTAGCACAACGTATGCCTAGGTCGCTTTATCATTCCAGCGTTGATCGAGACAACCATGGTGACGTGGGCTGCATGTTAACTGACATTCATTAGCCTCATCCTGTTCGAACGGATAGTCCGTGTTAATCAAGGTGTGCAATTGTCCTGTTATTTGCGTTCAACGGACGATATTGCATGGGCGAATCAGTCTTTCCTCCGAAACTCCATCATTTTATGTCTTTCTTGTTTGTGATCACAGTACCTGTCCCAAGTTGAAAACTTGGCCAACCTGGCCACAGGGCTTTTGGTGGTCGTCGGCCGTCGTGTGGCATGGCTGTGTTTCGGTTATAATTCTCCGAATCAACTTCGTTGGCGTTCGTGCATTCCGTTTGAATTGGAATCTTGGTTGCGTGGCCTGTTACCGGTAAGGGGCATTCGTTTAGTGGGGAAGCACACCGTATGGTAGATTTGTAAGCTCACCCTTACTATGCGTTCATTTTACACAGTACCTGTTGGCAACATTTGCATTTGACTACCTTTAGAATGTGCCTAAGGATATATAGAAAGATTCGTGTACATCTATGATACGTGGAAGTCCCGTTAGATTTCTGACGGTTAGCCTGCCTAATGCGTGCTGTGTACTACGCGTTTTTTCACATGATCACGTAACGCGCATCTTTGCTCTCTTGATTTTGCAAATTCTGAAAGGATCCGTCCGATGAATTTTCATTGGAAGTCTCTTGTGATCGAAAACTCTCCTATATGGATCCGACGCACCTAGCACACCTGATCGAATTTGTGCTTCAAAATGTTCCGAGTTATGCAAGTCAAAATGTTGTGGCTGAGTCCTTGCGCGATGTTATAAATTCCATGATAGACTAAAGGGTGTTAGACAACCACCAACTAACACCATTCGACTCAGTGCCAAACTAACGTGACGCCCGTCAACTCGGACTGATTTCATTGCTTTGAATCAACTCTTACGTATACATAACTTCTATATTTTCAATTGTTTTCTAATATGTGATGGAAAAACACTGACTGTCTTCGTGAATGAAATCGGACAGTTATACAGGTTTCTTTCGTGTTAAAGTCGAACATTACAAGTTACGTAGAACGGGGGTATAAAACATTGTTGAGTTCAGCGCCAACCATTAGCCCAGTCGAATTGAAAAAGATGGCTGATGGGGAAATTTATAGAATAAATCCAGATATCCGCCGCAAACACACAGAATAGGTTTTGTGAATTAAGGATCGTTATCTGAAGGTGACAGGGAAAAATCATGCCTCGATCTTTTAACATGGGTGTAATTTATTCAAGATTGTAATCAACCGAAGTAGAAAAAGTTAGCAAATAAAGTAGTACGTAATGATACAACGATAGGCAATTGTTAACAGTCAGGCTATAAGCAATATCGAGAGATAATCTTTAATCACTAGCCCTTGTGATAAGTTGCCTTGGACGTACGGCATTCTTGGTCGGATGGGAGAAGTGACAACATTCGGCGTACCTCAGTGACAGCAGCACGGAACTGACACCATATATATTGATCCTCTCCATCGAAAACGCCGCCAAACACTTCAATGAAGGCCAAGTTAGTCAATAACCTTGGAGGGTTGACCTGGGTGCGATAATGCAGATACATGGAATGCGATCATTTCACTCAGACGGTGGTTACAAATGAGACTTGTGTCATTGTCAAAACTGGTTAATTAAAATAAAAACCTATTCGCGAAATACCCAGAACTAGGCATACAATTTTTAAGGGGAAATAGGTGAAAAATGGATTCGACACACGTTTTTAGAGGTACCTACCTGAATGATTACATAAATGAGAACGGGCAACAACTCGTCTGCACTAGGGGCGGAATTTGGTGTAATAAGTGTTAGGGTAGCCACAATGCACTCCACGACACGTCTGAGACATTGGACAATCTCAGCAGGAACCTGAAATAAAAATAAACCATCAGAATGATGCTTGTTAACAGCTCACCTTACTTTAAACAAATAGTAACAAAGAATAGTGTATTCAATCTTGTTGAATTTCTCGTCGATAGGCTAGGTGCAAATCGGGAAACAAGTTTAGACAACGGGTCTAGGCAACCTGAAAAGACAGCAATAGGATAAAGCACACAACGCCTGTGTCCGTTTCTGGTTCTCATGTAGGTAACTAGGGTAAGCATATGATTACAACAAGCATTAAAACGACGCCCATAGTCGGCGAATACTCAAGCTCAATCATGCCGATTGCAGCCCAATCATTAGAAACAAATTGGCCCCTAGAGAATTGGAATAAGCCACCGGAAAGAATACCGCCTGGGAATATTACCAAGTGGCCGGTATAGAATAGGTTGTACCGTCGTCACTTTGAACGCTCATTAAGCAAAATTTAAGACATCCAAATGTTATGAGTGGAGATGTAAATTAAGATGATCCGTATGCGTTACACTAGATTTCGGCGCAGAACGCTCACAAAAGTGTGTCCAGAATATATTTGGCACTGTGAGTGATAATTTAGACAATGTGAGCACATCTGAGATGAGAAGCATCACAGTTCGTGAGTTGAAAATGCTTGGTTTAGGTAAGATAAGCACCGGAAATCGCCGGTTCGTATACGTGATGTCTTTCGACTTTTGAAAAACGATACCGTAGAATAATCGTAACTGTGATGAAAATGTATGAACACCAAACGCTGTGAAAGCGGACGCAAAAACGTCAAGACACACGTAACTCACGTGCGAACGATCCAGCTTTCTCAGTTCATCTTGCGCAGACTGGAATGGTTCAAGTACGTGATAGTGTTCAGGAATCTGTAAATCACTCATAGTGACTGAGGCATTCAGGTTGCCCAATTCGCGATGCAATACACTGAAATGGTGGGAGTAATAAACGAAATCTCACGACCACAACATCAGGTTGATAGAAAGAGTTGAAGCGAGCAGGTGAAATTCTAGTTGTTTTCCTCGACTAAGGGACGACGAGAACTCAGTGTTTGCGCAATGTACGAGAGTGCACCTCTGGAATTACCTGACAACTCTAACAGATAGTTAGAAATGTTAATCTCCACAAGTTGGACTTCGCTCACGGTTGATAGCAGCTTTCACCGTCTGAAGATATTTTCACTAGCCTGCTCCCAAGAGAACGAATAATGATGCGATCAAATATGGACGATGTCCGACTGATGGGAATCGTTTACATAAAACATCTCACATTGAATGGTGAACCAGGAAGTATACGATAGGGCGGCCCAACCCTTTAACACACCAAAACTCACACACCTTTTTCGAGTCAATTTTCCCGAATACTAACCACTTCAGTTAGGTTGGAACGACATGCACAAACATACGGGAGGTGATTCTCCACTACGGGTTTGTACCCGTATGCATTACAGGCTGCCTAACTTATGAGCTTTTCAGGTGGCAGTCACTCCGAAAGTCGATTTAATCAGTTTGGCCCGTTCGATGTGTTGCAGCTGTGTGATATGGAGCCATTAGGATTTCAGATCACTCAGAATATTTAGCATTGGTAGAAACGCCTAGAAACGTGGAGTAATGATTAAGACAAGTGGTTCTGCTGACCAGACAACCATCAATGAGGAAGCGCAAAAATGGGTGACAAGTAAACGGAAGTCGTTTTGAACGGTGGATGAATAAGGAAACTTAACAAGCAAAGAAATTCCCGAAACAAAGTGAGATGTGTGCTGCTCACCCTTCGCACGCAATCCATTGGTGATTTCACAACTCTTGAAAGAGAACAACGACTGAATCATCAACTTGAGATGTGTATAATTCCTTTGTGTTTACTCTCCACAGGTTCTTTATGGCACCTAGGACAGGTCGACCTAAACACCTGATGTAATAATATAAAGATCGAGATTTGGAGGAACGCTATACATCTTGAGACACGGTCACTTCGAAAAGTAGTGTGCACCAGATGTTTCACTTAATCACATTGAAAGTGAGTATCATCCCCTCCTTCTGATCTGAGAGCTACAATAACGAAACACCAGTTACCGATCCTGATGTAATTCCACTAACGAGCCCCATTCGTTTGAATAATAGTGGAAGAAACCGCGTTCAAGATCCGTTTGTAAGTGCACATTACTCATTCAGCCACAGGACGAAATAACGAGCACACGAAGTTTGTTAGACAATTGGTGACACTCACTTTCCCGTCTTATTGTGGCTGCTGGTGCAGTTGTGCTTAGACAATAAAACATTAAAAATTAATCCGTGTTTCCCGCCTCTGAAAAAGTGAACTTCTGAGGTGTAAAACTGATCAACATACAGCAAAAGTGCAAGGAGCTTTTCACTGAACTCGTGCACCGCATCCACATTTCTGAGAAGATACCTGAAACACCAAAATCACCGAGTATACAAGTAATAAACTGTGAACAGTGTAAAACAGGTCAAACTGACCTGTCACGCTCTCGCTCCACTCTAACGTCATTCATCCAAATCCCTGATCGGTACAACTTCTCCATCACCATTCGTTCAATGTGCAATCTGGCAGCGAGTATTGTGGAAGTCTCAGACAGGTACTCAAAGTCTGGGTCGTCCAGGGGAACCAGTAACAAATCGTCTGAAGACAAAGCGCTCCATCTGCGCAATAACTTGTCAACGAAATGAGCGACAAGTGTAGGAGCCGGGTCTGATGTGTCAACCATTTCGGTGTTTGCCCGTTCCTGAATTACCTTGGCATAAAATTGCTGAAACGTGTCCAGTTGGGAATCAAGAAAGGTGGTGACAGCCTTGTGCAATATGAAATCACACTGAAGCAGTAAATCCCGCTGCAGCCTATCGATAAAGACAACAATGAGAGGGTAGGAGCAAATCGATCTAAATAACTGATTTTGAGAGTCAAGACATGATTGACATACATCTGCGAACAGGTAATTATCTTGACCAGCTGAGAATAATCTAATGCTTACCAAAAAAGCCCATTTGATCTTAATCATAGCAGAGGACGCTCGTTAACAGATTGCTAAAATGTATGTATCACATCTTAAATAACATTTCGCAGAAAATACTCCTCCGGAACTTTCCGACTATCGCATGAGTTTGTATGGTTCAGCCACCTAAGAATGAGAAAAGTGCTATGTTTGGACGTCCTAGCCATTTCAATGTTGCGAAAATTGTGTTATGTAAGTAGCTAATACGTCCGCTAGTGACACGTGACTGATTATCACACTTGTATGCGCGTCTATCGATCAGTCGATAACTATTTAAACTGGCGATCTCGTCGATCGCCAGACCTAATCATTCACACAGTACGCAGTGCTTTACACCGGGATGACTGCTCTGCACCTGCTTAATGTTATTATCGCATAAACCCCTCTATTATTTCAAAATGAACACCACCCGCACTTGATCGTAGAACTCAGACTCAGATAAGCCTTTCAAATGAATGAGGGCTGCGACCAACTGTGTTGTGTTCCATTTGGAATCTTCCAAATCCCTGAACTTATATCAAACCTTTCACAGTTCTGTTGTCATTCTGTCTAGATGGTAAACAAAGAGATTACCATGAATAGTTCGAAATAGCCGAAATTCCAACAAGCCTATAACTTACAGTCAACACAACAGACTTAATTCATTCATATTGTCAGTGTGAACATGACACGGCAATATTTGTTCACCATTTGCCTCAAGTCTATGAAAACATTCGAAGCAAAGCGTATTGAATAGCCTGAATAGATAGTTAAAAAATAGCACCTCATTCAGTTGACGTTGCTTAAATACATCCTAGTCCTAAATCCATTTCTGCAATTTATACTACTCTCAAATTTAAAAGAGATAACTGCGAAAAATATGGACCGGATTTGAACTAGAGACATAAATAGCACGTCCAGTCCGAGGCAAGTGATCTACCACACCGGCAGTCCGAAAATTTCACACTTGGATCCAGTTTCCCCCCAACCGACTGTCCATTGGGATGAGTGATTTTGCACCGGAGGCGCACACGCACAAACGTGAAAACCTCTGTAATGCGAACAACTCGTTATCTTGAGGAAAGTGGAGGAACGCCGTTCGCGACATACGACAGACAGTGGATTGCGACCATTATTTGACACGTTCTACCGTAGAGTTCTGTAACCTGGGTACGCTTGCACAGTTAGCACTTGACGTAATTTCGCGACTGCGGTGGACAGTATGTGAATAACAAAGCAGAGGTACAAGAGTAAAACAAACTAGTTCTACTGTAGTCTTCCGATTAGGTGAAGTGTGTGTGAGGAGGGGGGGTCATCGGACAAAACACTTCCACACGGATTGGTCGGTCGAGGTAAGCCTATGTAATGATCACTGCGGCCTTCTGATTGAACCTTATTTGGCTTCTTGCACGCAGCCTATGTACGATAGTCCCAATCCAACAACAACGACTTCACAGAACATTCTACTGAATAAATCAGTATAACAATAAAGTGCACTCTGCCAGCAAGTGAAGACAAATTTACGACAATTACAGTAACGTTTGACCATTAATTTGTGGAGAAAAGAAATCAGCCTCATTAGGAACATAGCAATTCGCCCTCATTTTATTTTCACTCCATTCATTTTGGACTAATAAGACCGTCGACCAGTACAAAACTCGACAGAACCCCTTAAGAAACCTGCTCAAGCCAGCCAAGAATTGAAAACGAGTCGGCACGTTGGACTACTTAGCACATGAAAATCAAGAGAAACGACACTAACTACTAGTAGGATTGGACGTCTTTAGTCAGTCGTCTTTTGAATTCCCCTAAAAACCAAATCTGGAACATGGAAGTAATCACCCAGGTACATTTATGGGATTTGCAGGATCGCGGCAGTTAACACAAACAACAAGTTGGCCGTTCATATATACTGATCACAAACAGAAGCTATTCGCAGCTGAGCGTTTGGACGCGACAAGTGCACAGAGCTTTCTTTGAACTGAACGGTGCAGTGGCCAGCTCGGTAGACTTATGAGGACATGCGCAAGCAGTCAGATCTCAGTTGTAGCGGTGAGTAGTGCAGTGCTCATTTCTGAAAACGGTTTGGCTGGAAAGTGTACCTGAATGCGAAAGCAGCAGTTAAATATGAGCGGTGTTAAACTTAGACCAAATGAAATCCAGAACACTTTTCAGGGATTCAAAGTAACATGAACACCAGCGAGTCATTACTGTTTAGACCCCGACATTACCGACTTGATACGCTAAAAACCTTTCTAGGAAGGTGTCGGTAACAAAACGGTTTCATCAGTATAAAGAATATCTAGTAATCACACCCACTAAAAATGGAGTACAAAAAAAAACAATCCATACCATTACAAGCGATATTCTTTCTTTAGACATCTCTGAAGAGCAAACGCTGCAATTTCTGTGCACGCCTTGTGGAAATTGGCCCCAAAGGCTAAATTGACTATCAAATTTAGAAACTCACAATGCCCGCAAAACGAAAGACTTTAAGGTAGACTACACTCCTAAAAATTCGCAATTCATCTTGTTTTCCACACATTTTCGTGAACTATTGGAAAAAGGCTTTGTTACTATCGTATAGTCGACTTGAAGGTGAAATTTCTCGATGGTGAACCCATGTTAACGTGAACGTGGAGTATTTAATTGACAACAGTTACAGTCTGAATGTTGTTTTCGAAACACAGTGAATGAACTGCCCACCAAGTTCTGTCTTAACTGCAACGTGCACCACATTTATAGATCGAGAACTGTTGACTGGACTTACTCCTTGACGCTAATGCGCGTAGACAGCTATCCGTTGGATCAGTGAATACATGATTCACCAAAGGAGGAACGAGGTTCATTCTGAGTCTGATGCAAATCGTTGACCAAAAGCATCAATTTCTACGAATCCTCTTCACCTTGAAGTTGGTTCACGCTCCAAGTCTACCTCGGCCTCTGGTAAGCGACCTGGCAACCCAGTGGGTTCGTTCGGACACACAATTACCCTTTCTCAAGCGCGTTAGAAATAATTATATGATAAATTGCTTCTGAGTTTCTCAGCTCAGCAACCGTTGTTATGCAAGTTGTAGATTAATTGGATTAACGTTTAATGGCAGAAAACACTGTCCTAACGGTATGTAAATTCACACCGATCCAACACAAACGAGCACTAGTAGATACTCTTCACACGAGCAAGGCGAATCTGTACACCCGACAGCCTCACGGAGGAACTAGATCTGATTACGTCTGTGCTATAATCAAACGGTTACCCCAGAAGTTTCATAGATAGACGCAGTAGACAAAAATTACCATCCAAAAAGGTGGTTACCGTAGAGAAAAAGAGAGTCTATATAGAGCTACCTTTTAGGGGTGACTGTCATACAGCAAACAGCACAGCGATTAAGAAATTCAATTAAACGAACATTTAATGCAGCTGAACTCCGTGTAATCGTAGACGTTAACACAGCTGTGTGGGGATTAAACGATAAACTCTTACATGTCGCCAAATGAGTACAAGTAGTGGTCGGTCACAACCTGTAGAGTACCAACAAAATGTACTACTTGTAATTCAAAGTGTCCGACGAAATAGGAACCCAGACTGATTACTGGTTCCTACAAGGAAAATGGAGTCAAACGATAAGTGCTGCATCCAGTGTATCGGAACACAATGCTCGTCAGATCCAACTTCAACTGAACATGACAGAAGTCAGAACGAAACAACGAAAATCAAACAGCGGCTAGTCAACATTGGTACATGGAGGTTGCCAAACTGGTTGGCTAGCCGAGTCGCGAGACAGAAAAGGCACACACAAAGAGGCAAGCAGAAATGGGTCAGGAGGTTGCCGCGTCCAGCAGGTCTGAGGACATAACAACAACCGGATGAACACAACGCAGCTCAAAAATATATACTCACCGCAGATTAAGGATGCTCAGGTAACGTTTGAACTCGGAAGTACGCTCCGCTGATTTGAGTATATAGTTGAAATAAGGTCGACGATAAGTGCGCTCCTTACAGAGATGCCGGATTAGATCAGAAGCTATTGGATTGCGAGGTACATCACCGCCAATCGACGACAGACCAACAGCGACGGAGTTCATAAGAAGTCGAAGCAATCGTTCCGTTTCGCAGATAATACTCGTCAGGCCAGTTTGCTGTTCAATATATTCAGACAGAGACGAAGCCAGTAAACATTCCGTCATGTCTTGAACTTGAGACCAATTTCACAAAAAGAAGTTGATTTACTTCGAAATAATTTAGTCTTACGCGGACCGAAATTTTTATACAAAACCATTCACATGCCAACGTCTACACGAAACCAAAGAATAATCCCTGGAAGTTCTTCGATTTGGCACAATTCAAAAATACTGCACAAGCTAATAGTCGATAAACGGAAGAAACTGCACATGTAACTGAAGGGTATTATCAAGTTGTTGATAGCCATTTGTTTACTCACACGATAGCATCTCCCAATTACTGACATACTTTGACTTTAGAAGGACTGTACCGATCAGGATTTCGGAGCTACTAGGCATAACCGTGTTTCAGACGGACCAAAAATTGTCATCCAACTGGTGTCGCGAGTCTGGAACGAGATGTGTGGTGTCGGTAAAATGCACCACTACGATCCTAGCGTACACATTAAAGTGAATAAGGCATCGGATAGCGACAAATCAACGGCACTTTCTAATGGCCTCTAGTGACTGAAGCCGAAGTAGAGTTTGCAGTGGGATCCAAGGCAGGTCAGAGCATATTCGACTGAATTTCAGTGGACGTCGGTCAGTCGGTAAACACAGACCAGAAAGATGTTCGTTTGTAACACCCACATATGCTCTCAAAGAAGAAGATTCAGATACCGTCAAAAGTGCATTCTACGATGTCCGCTTTGATCTAATCAGATAAACAAAACACTCGGAAATCATTGTACTAGGTGGCATATACGCCATCCGGGCGCAACGCTCGAGAAATGAAGATCGACTGTTACAAGTGTGCGCACTGACTATTTTATGTAATCGACTGGTGCTTGTATCTCGCAATATATATGTCTTCCTTCCGTCTTGATGACCTACGATAGTGGAAATGCACAGCCCTCATCGGTTGGGTCATGTAATCCGCATGCCGACGGAACGTCTACCGGACCGCGCGTTGCTCAGTGTGGCAGCTGATCGTTGGGATAAACCACAGGGTGGTCAAGCGATGGTATGATCAAGGGCTATGAAAGCTTTCATAGTTCCTCTGAGCAAGATTGGTAGGTGTCGCCTACCTGGTTAGGGAGTCCGCGACCATCCACACCGCTGGTTAGTAACACCTTCTGAGATGACACTGTCACAGTCAGTGGAAACCCTATATTTGTAAACCCACTGACTACCTTTTCGTAACGATCAATTGTTTTCGCACGTTTATATTCTCTCGCTCCCCTTCCTTCAATATGCATTTGTTCTCTGCTTCTTCGTTCATCACTGTCAGGACCAACGACGGTCTGTGTCATGGTACCCACTAGAGCGGCACAAAGCGAAAATGTCAACGCTGGTGATGGAAGGCACACGGAGATGAAAACAAGAAATGTTGAGTCATAACATTACAACTCAAAACTATAGGTAGTCCTGAGAAACGTAGTTACAGTAAACGGCGAGCAATTCTTTCCACCGACGGCAACACTTTCAAGGTTGACAACAATGACTAGTTGCCATATTACCATGCGAAAACTGTCCTAGTTTGTTAAAAGCAATGGGAAATAATGTGCAAAAACCCAGAAACTCAAACATCAGTGGCTGCACCTTGTAAATAAACAATCGAGTTACGGGTGCGAGTAGGACGGCATCTGCGAGTCAGTCTCCTTTTGGCCCCAACCGTTTCAATGAAGTCAATTATTGATGAGTAGTCGGGGATTTGGTGTATTTTCAAGTTGAACATCACACATTTGAACGCAGACTTCGCATTCGGATAAACTTTCCAGCCGGCCTTTTTCAAAGAACAGAAGCACTAGACTCGAGTTTCGCTCTCATTAGGGCTCATCAGTAGTGCATATGTTTGCCACGGCCGGGATTTGAACTCCGGCCATTCCAATCATGAGGCAACCATGTTGACCACTGCGCCGTTGACCTCATTGCTCGCACTCAGAGTTGTATTACCTTTCAGTGGAATTACGCAACCCGTACGGAGGAAGCAATACAGGCACAGTCAGTTCCGCAAGCCTAAATCTGCGTTAAAACTAAGCCTTGGAAATGTAGCAGGAATCGGCTTGCAGTGAGCCCAGAGTCTTATCAACTTTAGAGTGAGAACACTGAAAGTGCCCACACAAAATTCCATTAGTCCTAGACAGATGATAGTGAGAACTAGAAACTATGAAGTGGGAGGAGAGGTTTGCCGAGACAATACTATCAAGACTGGCTGTCTGCATTCATGTGGCTGGACATGGTGCTTCGGAAAGTCCCAGGTGTCACGTTAGAAGGGACAGTGTGGGGAGAAAACAGAAACAGCAGAGTTCTGACCACCAATTTTTCTGGATACAACCGCTACGGCAATTCGGTCTACTCAGCACGATGGTCGACATAATATGACATTAGTAGTATTGCAAAACAGTGCGATTATACATAGGCTGAAATAATGTCAAGGTGACTGGACCAGAACAGCGGATCGAGTATGGTTATTATTCGAGACGTTTGGTTCACAAAACAGCGCCGTATGATGGCCAGTAAGTGAGAGTAGACTGACGTTCCTGGCCTAAGTGACTAGTTAACCTAAACAAAAGTTCGTAGAGATGCGAACGCCATCACACGAGGTCAGGATTTCAATCTCCTCCTGATACGTACACAAATTTGAACCTATGTCTTCCAGAGGTCTTGATATCAATCGAGTAACAGAACGTTCAAGAGATGTGGCAGCCGAATAACCAATGCCAACAACACGACCTATCAAGGTGCAGGTCTCAAGAGAAATTTTCTCTCAAGAAGGATGATACATTTTGCTTAAAAAATGACGTGCCTAATAATGCTGCTGCATTCTTTATTCATTGAACTGTTCCTGTGGTTCAGTAAATACAGCCCCCACTACTAGGTGCTTATCAGAAAGAATTCGCAAAGGTTGCTCTGATCGGCCCCGTTTTGGAACAACCTGATCGAGTATGGTCGAAACACAGACACAGAGGACGTTTCGCGTCATCTACTGGGACCTTGGCAATCTGTCCTGAAAGGGTCAAGGTTGTATCCTGTCGATTGTCGAGGCAGTCGCAGCCCGATTACGTCATCCCGATCTGTGGGATCAGAAACGGCTGTACAAACATTAGCCAAACACGGCCGCCAGACAACTGAAACATTTTGTCTCACTCTCACTGACCTAGCACGATTGGTAGTGCCTACTGAAGAGCAACTTCTGTGTTCATAATCATGCCAAACTTGTTAACCATTTGTCTCACTGCCTTGATTGAGTTTCTGCACAATAACTAACCTAAATGTACTAATCGTCTGTGCCAATCAAAGAGGAGAATTTACTACAAGCAGTCTGTTTGCCGAAACGGCGATTTTCAATCACCGGAAACCGTTACCTTGTACCTCTAGCTTGCCAACAAGTGTTCACAATCGATTGATCATACATACTGGGCTGCTCGGTGGTTTTCACAGAAACATGATATTCGGGTTAGACACGTCTATACGCAGCCAATGTTCTGTAGGTATACGAAAGTAAAGCGTTTACATATCATAGGACACAATGAACAATCATACCTGCAACGTAATAGCCTCCGACAAAAACGCCTTTAACATCAAGATCAAAAAGTTGTCTTCCACAGTTGTGTCTGAAATCCGTTCTTTAGAAGGCGCTGTTGAAAGAGGGAGGGTGGAGGCGGCAATTTCGTCGATCAGATGCCCCGCGATCGGTCCAATAAACGAGTTGGAAAATATCATTTTCAACCCTCGTTTGACCTGCCTCCGAATGGACCGAAGCCATTGAGTGTGAGGGCCGGTGTGCGAACGCAACGGTTGGACAGAACGACCTGACACGGAAGGAGCATTTCGAGGAATGCAGACGGCTGTTCGGACACGTAAAATTGCGGACTGAAGTCGATAACGTGCCATCATATCTTCTACTGATTCTTCAACTAAACGTATGATAAGGGATATCAGAAATTAGTTGACAAATATAATAAATGAGAAAATATTACAACAGTATCAAGACATTGATGGTACATGTGTCTGGCCGGAAGCTTGAATGATTTGCTTCGGTAGCAAACTACCTGTTTGATCCGAGCTTCGAGTGCAAGCAGGTTCGCCTTGAAAATGATGTGATTATTCACAAAAGGATTCGGACATGAAAGGAATCCAAGAAGCTGTGTGCGTGTAACAGAACCAGAGTTGAAACATTTGAGTTCCCGCAACACTTGCAAGCTGTGCAACGTAATTAGTTGACAAATTGATCGCGCATCCCCAACGTTCCGGAATACACGCCAGCGAACTGCCGCATTGCTCACACGATCAGCCTACTTAATGTGGGCCAAGTGGCGGAGACAACGATGGTCAAACACAGTAAGCCTGTTGATATCCTGCTTGCGAACAGGCCACGTTTCAGAGCCATACAGCAAAATGGAACGCACACAGGCGTTATATACCCTTCCTTTCAGCGACAACCGAACGTCTTTTCGACGCCACAGATGACGCAGTTTGGCAGAAGCAACTCGTGCCTTTGCTATCCTCGCTGATATCTCATCAGCAATATTACAGGCTGACGAGATAGTGCTACCTAAGTA